>LUCW03002011.1:0-48351 GCA_001586965.3 Sphaeroforma sirkka | reverse complement strand
CCCAGTTTCAAACCAGAGACCTACTGGTTTACCAGCCAGTACGTTTACCACTATGCCAGTTATTACTGGTGAAAGAGAAAAAATATTTCAAAATTTAATCTCTATAGCTCTGATGCTACCATTGACCATCCTCTTGACAAACCTAACCCTGTCAGAGGATATGATCGTATGGAACTCGATGAGGCTTACCATCCTCGTAATATCGACCCTCATTTGCCAACCAACCCTGGTAATCACGATTTTGGCAATCGCTACACCAGTACCTCGTTAGAGAGTTCCCGCTCTAATCCTGAGGATGAGGAAGTGAGAACCAGACATACTCGTCTCAGGCTATTACGCTCTGGTATGTAAGTCCTTGAGGACCGTCTATTGAATGACTCTGACCTTGACGATAGGAAAGCGGATAACATTCGCTATCTAATCGATAACAAGAGAAAGGAAATAGACACCATCTTGGCACTAGCAGCCCGTAGCACTGAGCATGAGCCTCGTGAACACTTAGAACCAAGCTTTATAAAGCAGCTAGGTAACGCGCAGGCTGAGGTCGATTTCTCTACTAATGAGAGTACAGTGGAGACACTGAAGGCCTTCGACCAACTTAAGGAGTCTGCCAGCCTTAAGGATAAGCAGATGATGAATGCCTTTATTCATTTCTGTGAGCCAGGTGAATGGCGAACTATCTTGAAGGTTCATGAGCCCAACTGGAAAGCCCTACCCTGGCACCAGTTGCGTGATAATATACTTAACACCTTTTTTGAAGATGCACGTGACCGTGAACTTTTAGAGTCTCGCAAGTTCTTTGCGAACGATACCACTATTCGAGGTGCTCTAGCTCATATGACACATATGAATACTGGATGGGTGGTCGTACCTATACTGGCGAATATTTATTAATTTGTCAGATGATGGAGACTCTGGGAGCTAACCTTCTTAAGAAAGTCAATGATGACATCATCGCCTATGGTGATTTGTGATCTATGCCTTGGTCTGTCTTTGAGAAGATAGTTCACAAGCATACCAATTCCTCTACTAGAGTACTTAGTACCACGAGCTACACCCAGCCTACTAAGCGAAACGCAGTAGAGACTAATACTGCGCGTAGTACTAAGAAACCTCGCACTACTACTGGAGGGGGGGTCTGGCTCTACTTCTACCGAACCGAAAGGGGAAAAGAAGGTGAGAGCGCCTTGCAAGAAGTGTGGTTACAACCTCACAAAACGTAATGGCAAGTGGAATGGTAGACACGACCCTGTTAAGTGTGCACCAGGCAAGCCAGATTTTGGACACTATATGAAAGAGTGTGCTACTTGCAAGGGTACTAACGGTTGGCACAAAGAGGATTGCAAGGACTTACCGGACGTCCAAGTTAAGCACTGACAGTACCATATGTGTGCACTAGAGCAAGATTATGAGAAAATGTTCAATAAAATCCATACCAAAGGAGATGAACGTATCTTTCAAGCAGTTTTCGTAAATGGAGAAAAGTTATGGCACTATTTGATCCAGGGGCTGAAGTCTCTGCTATCTCACGCCGAGTAGCCTACGCTACAGATATGGCTGTCCATAACGAAACAACTGATTTAATCTTGGGAAATGGCAAAGTTACTACTTGCGAACAAGCCATTGACTATGCACACATAATGCTGTCAGATAGAAGAGAAGTGAAGACTCACCTAATCGTTACTGACATGTCTCAGAAATACGATTTAATTATAGGTATGACTTATCTTCTCAGTTTAGGTATAACACTCACTGGTCTGCCTAATGGGCTAGACCCGAATAAAGATCAGTCAGATGATAATATGTTAAAGATACCTAAACCTCCGGAAGGTGAAGCAAAGGATATGATTCCGCACTTCACCGATATAATTATGGACTTAATTATACAAAACAGGAAGATTGCAATAACTGACTGGTGTATGTTTAAGTTCTCTAATGGGTACGTTAGACTTGACTTAACAAACGTCGACTTCTCTAAGTTAAAGTGTCCTTCACATAACTACGTGAGTTGGAGACACAAAGACGTTGTCAAAACCCAAATCGAAGATTGGTTAAAAACAGGGTCTAATTGAAATCAATTATGATGCAACCCCAGTTAACTTAGCTCTCTTAGCGGTCGATCAATATAAATCTGATGGAACGTTTAGTAAAACAAGAGTAGTACTAGACCTGTCGCCAACCAAAAAACTAATTCCGCAACATAGTTTTCCCTTACCTAAGATAAGCGAGTTACTACGCAAAATGGAGGGTGCGACTATCTTTCCAAGATAGACTTAAAAGCTGCATTCCATCAACTACAGATATATGAGCCTCATAGGAAATACTTTTCCTTTACTTGGCAAGGTAAGAAGTACCAGTTTAAAGGTGCACCTGAAGGCTTACACATGTTACCTTCTTTCTTCCAACAAGTTATGATGGAACTATTTGCGGACCTGTCGTATAACGTATCAGTCTATTTAGATGATATAGTTATCTTTACAAAGACAGCACATGAACATGCTAAACTCGTTAAAGAAGTCTTAAAGCGACTTAATCATGCTAAACTTAAGATTAACGAAGACAAGTGTTCTTTTGCTAAAGATACTATACACTTACTTGGCTACAAAGTATCTGCAGCAGGGGTAGAAATTGATCCTGGCAAGAAACAGTTTCTGTTGGATTTATCAACACCAATTACTGGAAGAGATGTGAACTCTGTGTGTGGGTTTGTTAACTTCTTCTCCGATTCGGTACCGCATCTTTCTCATTACTTAAAGCCTTTCAGTCACCTACGGCTGCACAAAGGACCTATGGGAAAGCTTTGACTAAAGAATGTGATGATGCATTTAAACTAGTCAAAAATAAAGTAATGGACGCACCCATCATGCAGTACCCTGTGGATGGTGTCCCATTCCAAGTAGCAACCGACGCTTCAGATCGAGCGGTAGGTGGAGTGCTTTTACCAAACGATAAATGGTAAACCGCGCTACATACAATTCTTTTAGCAAGAGTTATAATAAGAGTCAACGGAATTACCCTACCGTTAAACAAGAGCTCCTTGCTATAGTTACTGCGCTAAGACAGTTTAAAGACTACCTTTATGGAAGTTACTTTACTGTCGCCTGTGATCAAAAGTCTTTAACATACTTAAAAGATATGAACCCTGATTCACAGTTAGTGAGCCGCTGGCATGACATTATTGCCAAGTTCGCTTTTAATAAAACACACATACCAGGAATACATAACCATCTTCCTGACATGCTCTCTCGACTTGTGGCCGACTACCAGAAAACAGTCAAGGAGTTATTAGCAACCGATTGGATGCTAAATAAGAAATGGTTTAACCTCGCTCAATCACGATGGGGTCCATTTACTGTTGATATGTTCGCCGCAGAACATAACAAACAGGTTTCTGAATATAGGTCGTTGACTCATCCTAAAAAAGTGATGCATTTCAGCTTGACTTATCAAAGCATAATGCGTGGGCTAACCCACCTTGTCAACTTATCGCACAGTTGTTAAATTATGTTAATATTACTAAGTCTACCATTACGCTGTGTTGTCCCTTACGTAACTCCGACCCATGGATACGTGATTTAATTAATATGATTCAAGACGAACCTATTTATGTCGACCGTGAAACCGACACGTTTTTTTGTATCAGGGATCCTATTCTATTAAGAAGACACCTTGGGAACACACCATTGTTTGTCGCATCGGTCCTGCAGGTACCACTAAGTGGAAACCCTCAACCGAATTCTTAGCTAAACTAGAGGAGTCTAAAGAGTTTGAACAAAAGCTCAAGACTCGTACAACACATGCACCCAACAAGATTGCAGTCGAGGTAATGCCGATTGAAACGGCATTAGATCGTAAAAAACATGGAACTAGCTAAGGCCATGGATCAAAGACTCAAAACTCTAAGAGAACCTGAAGCTCGCACTCAACTACTTAAAGCGCTGCTTAAAGAACAGCCAGGAGTTGCGAAACAACTGAAGAAGATACTTCAACAATCCAATGTTGTCAATTATGTATCTCAGGACTCTACCCCTCCTGATACTGAGGTTGCCCTTTCCAACAGGACTATGGTTCATCCAGCCAGCGTTACGCAGAATCTGACTGACTTAGAGGAGCTCGAAAGTAGAGTTAAAATTATACATAATTTAACGCATCGAGCATATGAGCATACTTATAAAATGGCTATTCGTGCAGGGCTTGATCACCCGGCGCTGAAAGAAACCATACGTGAAGTATACCGACGCTGTACTGATTGTGAAAAGAACCAGATCAAGCGATACGGTTGGGTACCCCTAAAAAGTGTGACAGAAGACCAACCGATGCGCCGAGTCATAGTCGATTTGGTTAAACTCCCGCGATCCAAGCATACTGGCGATGTATATATCTGTCATTTCTTATGTGTGGCTTCGGGCTATAACTTGCTTTATGCAATACCGAACAAACGTCCACAAACAGTGGCAGAATTATGCTATCACGTCTTTAATGACTTCGGTTTCCCCCGAGTACTATGTTCTGATAACGGTAGTGAGTTTTGTACCGACGTAATGGAGGCACTTATACTCGTATCAGGCATGACCCATAGGCGTGGTGTTCCTTACAAACCTCAAACGCAGGGTGCAAATGAGACACGTCATAGAGAACTTAAGAAACTCTTGCGTACCGCACTAGACGACGTTGAGGATATGTGGCCTTATCATTTGAAATGGGTTCAGACTCAAATGAATAACTGCATGAATCCTCAAACTGGAACACTCCGTTTCACCATTTCTTTGGCCGCTATAGTGAATTACAAGCAACGCTTGATAAAACTGCGCCCGAGAAACACGTTACCCCGTGGCTACAAAGGATCGAGCATAAGCAGAACGTTGTTTACCCCTGTTTACTGAGCACAAGAATCGCGTCCTACTTAAAGCGTATGACCGATGGAATAACACTAAGAACATTGTTCAGTTCAAAGTCGGCGATTACGTTAACATTATAAATCGAAACGCCAACGTTACCGAACTCTCTTCTAAGACGATAGTACCTTTTGTTATTTCCTATCATGACGAGAAGAGTGATACTTACGAAGTGAATAACATTGATGGTACTAGCGCAACCAATCTAGGCACTCACCGTATCCCTACCTCCGAACTCTCATTCGCTCGCTCATTTGATTCTGATGTACCAGTTATGGAGTCACAAGTCAAAGATATAATTGACAAAACATCCGAAGACGGTTACACTTACTACAAGACCCGTTTCATGGATGGGACAGTAGCTTGGCTAACCTCCGATGCATTTCGTGAATCTCGCGACTTTCTTCGTATCTTTAATAAGAAATGGAATAAGCGTTTACATAAGAACACACGAGATAAACGAAAAGGGTTTCCTCAGGTGACTACAAACCCTGACGGATCTGAAATTCCCTATTTGCCACCTACTTCCTACGTGACTAAACTTTCTGATCTGCTTACCAACAGTGCAGAAAATTGTTCAAACTTACTTACTAATGAAGAACAGCCTTTGGCTATTACCTTACCAAATAATAAACGTAAGGCGCCTACATCGGAAATGGTTACTGGACCAAATACTAAACGACATAGAGTACAACATGAGTCTTGAACTCGTACATATAGGCACATACTTACTCGATAAGTCATGACCGAAACCGTTTTTACTTTGGTTTTCGCTTTACCAACTAGATCGTATCTTAACGTACGTTCGTAGTTCTAAAAGCTACTGGGGGCTATGTAGAAATACGGCCTCCGGTCAGTCTAAAATATCAAGATCAATTGAGATAATACATTGGTTTTATTTGTATTTTAAATAATTCAGTACAAACTCTTTTTTTCCAAAATTTCCAAAGTGTTCTAAATTCACTTTGATGGCTCCAATAGCCTGAGTATTTGGTATGACTCATCTGCTTGTACCTATTTGAGACATTAGTAGATGTAGGATATCATAAACTAAATTTTATAATCCAATAAGTCTTTTTCTTTTTTCAACTTTTCTTCAGATGGAACTTTATTTATATCAGCTAATGTATTAACGTGACTTGCGTTATTATGTCTATTTACAAATTAAGCAAGTGGTCATGAACACTTAGTACTTCTAGTGAAAATCATTCAATAAAAAAAAACAGCTAGAGGTACGCCCTGTGTGATCGAGGATATTTAGGCTCTTAACAAGAGGCAGTCCCGATCATTCTTACACAAGCTACCACTGCTAAGTCGTAACTGATTAAATTGTATTTTAGTTTATTATAGTTTGAAACCTAGTAATTTCCATCGAAGTTTACATATACACATTAACCTAGTAGTGCCTTAAACTCATATTTTTGCATGTAAATACAATATATATATATATATATATATATATATATATATATATATATATATATATATATATATATATATATATATATATATATATATATATATATATATATATATATATATATATATATATATATATATATATATATATATATATATATATATATATATATATATATATATATATATATATATATATATATATATTGTATTTATATGTATATATAGTTATATATATATAGATATTGATAATATAAATATTAGATATATGCTGCTCTACAATTGGTTTATTTTCATTTATTCACATTATACACTATGTAGTATACACATTAACCTAGTAGAGCCTTAAACTCATATTTTTTTGCTTTTGGACTGCTTTGGTAAACATTCTTTCTAGCTCTTCAACACCATCAAATTCTAGTATAGCTTTCTTGAGTTTCAGTATTTCTTTCGAAAGTGTAGCTATGTCTCGCACGTTGTCGCTATCAATGAGCATCTGTACCTCCTTTAAAAATGGTTTGTTCATAGTTTCGTCGCTTTACTTTGAACGCTCCAATTCTTTCATAGCCTGTTCTTTCCTATTTAGCTCCTTTTCATGTTTGACGCTGCGTGTACGTCCGGTTGATGTTGTGGAAACACCGGAGTCAGCGCAATCAGAAATTTTTGTGTCTTCACATTCAATCGCACTAGACATCCCAGTAGTTAGTGGACCTCCAGCAACAGCACAGAGTGCTTCTAAAGCACCCTCCCCACGTGGCAATATGTACGTGTACAACATCAGTGCACAAATCTTGCCATTAAAGAAATCCATAAATGTGGGCGCATAATGGCCAGATTTTTCTTTTTTTGTTTGCACAATAGTAAAGCTAGATTGGGCAACTTTCCACCAAGAGATTAGTATGTTTCTCACGGCTGTCTTGCAAATAATGTCTCCAAACATCTTTCGGGCCTGTGTTGTAAATATCATATCCATAGGATTGACGATAGCATTCAGGACATCTCAGTTATTTTTCCACTGTTCGAGTGGAGGAGAGGCTGGATACTGTGACTTATTTCTACGCCGTTCAGCTAACTTGTCAGCGTGCTTAGTTACTTGTGCTTGCAGAATAGCATCGTCAACATTATCATCATCGCTGTCAGAATCGCTTGTATCGGATTCACCATCACTAATAATTATTTCGTTGTCATGTTCCATGCATAATCGGTATTCATAAAATCTTGAGTTACATCGACCCAATGTCTCCGGTAGCCTTATTGTCAAGCATAGCTCGTGTATCACACTCTTCTAGTGATACAAGCCCATCGTAGGGTTTCTCATCCGTAATAATTGCACAGAATTGTGCAAATGCATTGTCAGTCTTTCGAAGCGTCATCGCCTCATCCTTCTGTTCTACTGGAATTTCTTGTTTGTCTTTCTTCACATTTGTCTTGCTTATTACTATGTTTAGAGCGGTCGAGAGCCAATTAGGAGAGCCAGTTGTCGCTCTATCATTATCATATAACACCTGAATTATTCGCTGTTTGGACTGGACGCTAAACCCCTTCTTGTCAACTACATCATAAACATGATTTCGTGAATACACAATTTCACCTGCTGCATCACGTTTGACAGGTACTCCTCTAATGGTAAGATCTAGCATCTCTTCCCTTCGTATGTGTTCTTTGTAAGCCCATTCACGAAGCCATGCTGAATAATTTGGCTGCTGTGTGCGCCTCGTTGCACTCTTTGTCTCTCCTTGAAAATCTGTCTCTTCATTCAAATCCGGTGAAGTCTGAAGAGCTCGAAGACGCTTGAGAAGTGATCGCCATCGATTGATTCGACGGCGATGTGCTAGCATTCTGCATGGGATTGGTTTCAATCCCTGAGGAAGTCAATTTTTGTGTGCTGCGTCCCCAAAGTATTCAGATTCGATGCTGCATTAGCCTGCTGTTGCGATGCCGACATGGTATAGTTTGCGAGTCAATAACACTTGTGCAATATGATTCATTCATGGTCTTCGTTTTATGTTCGTATTCGACTATGTTCCCTCTGTACTGTTTCCATAGATAATCGAGTGTGGATCTACCTATAACTGACAACTTCATATATGTGAGTGTGCACAATTGAGTTGAGCGCTCAAAACAGTGAAAACACACAACATTTGACACCACATTTGTAAAAGGGCGATTTTTCATTCTACCAAAGAAATGTTTTTACTTATTCTACGTCACAGTCGACAAACGTACTTTAACGGTACGTATTCTCGTTTTTCGTTAGCCTTTAACAACAAATTCTGAGCACCTTGTTGTTTAATGAATTTTCGAAAAACAAAAACTATGTGTTTTCATTGGTTGAAAAATACCTTTAAGTAAACGGATTTATTGAAAACTCCTCACCCTTAGTTCGATGTTAAGTTAATCAAAAGGCTTTAGTTCGATGTTAAGTCAAAGTTTTATAACGCGTGCATGAGTATTAATGTCCTGATAAGTCTACTTGCTACATGCTAGTATGATTGATTCGCAATGCACTCATATGTCCAACAATTTTGTCACTGATTCATTTAAAAAAATATGTTTTTAATACATACATATATATATATATATATAGTTGCAAGATATTGTACTGATACTACTGCCAAATCTCTAGTGGACGGAATGCAAATCATGTGCCATTCAAGCCAGCATATTGTTGCGGGAGTGCGGGAGGCAGTACAACTTTCTTTCTCGATCTTCTGTCAGACTCGTTATTGAATACATACCAAATACAATACAAATATAGTAGAAGTAAAACACACTTGAAGTCTTTTTTGTTTTGAAAAAAGTGGCCGCGTAACGTTGGGGTTTCCTACAATTTTTTTTTCAATTTTAATAGCGCTATATCCCCCAATCAAATTATGAGTAGCAACGTCGTATCTCATTGGTTTGTTCACAGGTATGCTGTTTTCTTCTGATATCAGCTAATCTATTGTCATTCGTATTCATATGCCTAGCGCCCTAGCCTATTATGGAATATGATAAACCGGAGATACGAGTGTGTACTGCAGGATCAAACAAACATTCTTTGCTACGATCTACATGATAGATCAACTCTCTCCAAGCCTCATGATTGTTTATACGCCGACAGCTGCTCGACGCCGAAAGTCAATAAAGTGAACAACATCGCTTCAAGAATTGCAACATCGCTTTTAGAACTTTAGTTATCAAGCGTTCGGCATCGCACAACCACAACTTGTTTTTGCATCTCCATAACACCTACACATGGGTAAAGATTAACTTACTCAACAGGATGAGTCACGAAGAAGTTAGTGAGACCGCACAGCAGGACGTCCAATCCCGTACACACGAGACCATGAGTGACGAAGGACATCCCGAGAGCCTAGTCAAGGTAAGTGACCATGCAATATATATATATATATATATATATATATATAATTATAGATGAAGTGTTCAGAAAATATGCATTTATTGTTTGTACAGATTGTGGCAGTTTTATTAATGTTGATTGAATAGGAACCTGTGTGAGTATTGTTTTATAGGCTACCGCGATTGAGATGTGTAGGATAGTGCAACAATTATGTATATAGCGACTCGTCCGATACTGGAAATTAATTTAGCAGAGGTCAACAAATGTAAAGTTACCTTTATTCGGATATAACTTATTAAAGTTTAGATGTAGATGTACTCGCTATAGTTGTGTGTTTCCGCCGAATCCTCAGGTGAGTATTCTGCATTTTCAAATGTAGCGTGTTATGCATCGTTGGCAGAAAATATAGATAGTTGCAGTGCAATACGAATTTGTACGCTATGCATATAATGTGATATAACAAATATGAATTCTGTCATTAATAATACAGTACGTTTAAATCAGTATGCCAAAGTACACACAATTTTGCTGGCTACCCCTGTGATGAACTAACCACACACATATAGAGAAGTACAAAACTGACACAGACCTGTTGAATATGTTTACAAACAATACAGCTCAGCGTACCACTGTGTTTTGTTGTGCTGTTTGTGATGTGTTAGGCTTATTTATGCAAGATTGGTAAAAACTTAAAGATATCATCTTAATTAAACTCTCCACATTCAACTTTTCAACAGCTCAACATCGGAGGGTACAAGTACGTAACAACCCGATGTACACTACTCTCCCCGGATGAAAAGACGTTCTTCTCCGCACTGTTAGAGGGCCGCGTACCCGTGTCCTTGGATGATGAAGGGGCGTATTTTACTGATCACAATGGTGAGTGTGTGATTCTCTCATTCGAGAACAATGCATTACTTGACAAGCTATTAAATGAAAGTTCACGTGTGACTTCTGCTATATACTCTCATGATAAGAGCATTCGCAGCTAAACAATGTCAATCTTGCAGGCAAGGATTTCGGACCCATATTAGATTACCTGCGAACTGGCAAACTTCAAATACCAGCGGACACAAACGTCTCTAGCGTCTATGACCTTGCAAACTTCTTTCTAGTGGTAAGCTTGGTCGTCTTTCAATGCAGAGTACAACGCAATTCCTTCCGCTATTGGGACATTGGATTATGGTGTTATCCTTGTGTATTCATTCATTATCTGTCATTTATACAGCCGCTACCCCCGATGTCATCCCGATTGACCGATTGCGTCGTAGGCCACCAGGAGAAGGTAAAGGAAGTTTAGAATTATATGATAAACATTTGTATATGAAATCCTTTGATTGCATTATTTGCACGTGATGTTGACACTTGTGAGATTGTACCTTTGCTGTAAAAATCCAGTTGCTCACCAGGCGAAAATTTTCTTTGGGTTGAGTATCTGACTTGAGTGTTGAAGGCCCGCGGTTGAGGCTGTTTAAAACCGCGATGCTCATCTTGTATAGTCATAGCGTGTGTTATTCGTTTGATACTGAAGATCAATCAATGCAATACCGTTTGGGAACTGCAATGCGATCCAATCATAGATCGTACATGTAAATTGTACTAACTTTGCATGTATTTATCGCACATATTCACCGCTATCAAACATCTGTTCCCACTTTGTCTAAAGCTCATGACAATGATAAATAGCGCACCGATTCTGAACAACTTGAAGTGCGACCGCGTACTTGTGCTACCATACAGTGAGATCACGGCCGTATCGCTGGCATGCTCGCTCTTGACTCAGAGTCAATTTCTTGGTACTGCTTTCACACACGTCGATATGACGGTATGTCAAAGTACTACAGGGTAACGTTCTTGAATTGCATCTGTCGTAGCGCCAGCTTAGTTATCGTACAAAGATTCGATCTTTTCATTTTCGTATGCCACCAATCGGAATTATAACAACAAATGGATTCCATGTTTTGAAGTTTCATATGTGGTTCCATACTATAATCCTGCATACACCGCAGGATGTCAGATTCGAGAGATGTGACCTTCGAAATTGCACTTTCAAGCACTGCACCTTCGATAGAGGTCACTTCCTAGGATGCATATTTTCTGGTTCTCAATTCATCGATTGCACGTTTAAAGGGGCTGTTATTCGGAATATATCAGATGCAGGTATGCCATAGAACCGTAAGATTTTGGTGCCTTGTCTGGGTACCGATAACTCAACGAGTCAAATTCAATTGGAGTAGGGCAAACTGCACATACTGTTTGCCTTTGTTTCTATCGCATCGCTTCATACTATCTAGATTCTCATTCTCCTGGTCATCTTAACATGCAATCCGTGGTCGACGATGGCACAAAAGCACACCGTTCGGTCACCCCGACTCCAGGAACTAGCTATGCTTGGCCTACGCACGAAACAGATATGCGCAATGCCGTCATAAACAGTTGCAACTTCCTGGAAGCTAGACTCAAAAGGTATGTCACGTTTCAGTGCTGAGCTGGGAAATATGATAGTGGACACACAAGAAGTGACCTTTCTACGTGCATAAGTATAACAAATTTTAACATGTTTTTGTACTCATAGGTATAGCTCGTAATACCAACCTTGGCTAATGAACACAACACCCACCGACAGGGTCAATCTATCCGGCTCGCTAATGGAGGACACCTCATTCGCCAAGGCAGACATGCAGCACGTAGATCTGCGCAGTGTGAGGCTGTTGAATGTCGGATTTGATCTGGTACAGATGGCCCATACATCATTCGATGGGTCTCATCTCATACACGTGCGATTCATCGGTGCAAGACTGGGCGGCGAGATCGACGCGGAAAGCAACCCCTTGCCGTCACCAGTACTTGAACTGCATCAACGGGCAAGCTTTGATAATGTGACATTCAACAACTCACTAATGAACTGTGTGAATTTCTACCACACAAGTTTCTATATAGACCACGAGAAATTCTTCGAAAAGGTGTGCAGCTGCCTGAAAGGGAAAATATTGTTGCTTTGTGATGTCCATTTGTTGACCTCTTTAAACATGTAAGATACTGGCTGGAGCTTGAAGACCAATTCGATGAGATATTCTGAAGACTTTAGTATAGCCGTCAACACAATTTGGGACAGAAGATTACTGATATTTAACCACTTTACGCCTTCGCACTTCTGCTGTACATCTTTCAGACCTTTAATAACGCATCAGTCAAGAACATCCTGTGCCACTCGGTACTCAACCACTGGTCCCCAGACAGAAGGTCAGAGAAGAGAGACTTCGGAATCAACACCAATCGTATGCGGATGGCCTTCTTGCGTTCGTTAGCTCTTCATTCTCGTAAGTGCTTCACAGGATAGATCGGCTTGTTCATGCCATTGAAATGTATGATAACATGTGCATTCTGCGAAGGTACCCCATCTTGAAGGCAATTTTTTTATTACAAGATCTTTAAAACTCACCTTGAGCCTTTAAATCTGTCGGAGCAGGACAACAGAGTGGTACATATATCAAATCACATATTAATGTTGGTCGATGACCATGTATTTTGATGATTTATGCAGATCACATGGCTTCCACGCTAGATCATCCTGTGAATAGTTGCCCCGCTTTACGAGAAGATAGCTGTGCGACACACGAGGACATAGACACTATACAGATCGCGGAAGATTTGAATGGACTACACATGTAGTAATATCCTTTGTTTATAATCTGCGTGACGATATAGAGCAGGAGAGCAACGCGATGTGTCAGGAATTACAAATGATAGATTCGGAAAAAATTGGAATGATATACGCAGATTTTACCATCGTGTGTGTACATGCATAAGTATACGCTAAATGAGACACCATCTGACTAATACGTGAATGCAGACAGGATACCTGCCGCTGAAGATCTGGAGAGGCTTGTTCCATGATATGTTTTCATATGTGAGGTTACAATACGCAAAAGATAACTGTTTAGCACATGCGGAACTAGACTCGATGCAGCTCGCTGGAGAACTGAATAATCTGCTTAAGTAGCACATTCTAGAGAATCTAAGGTATCTATACGCGCTGAAAGCGACAAGAGTGGTGCGACAATTACAGACGTCATTCCACAACATATCGAAGTGCACATGTATGGGTATTTTGCACAATGTACTGTGCACGATGCGTCCGGTGCTCTCCGCAAGATGAGAGTTGTATGCGACATTATAACATAGACATACAAATCGACACGGAAAATAGGATTGAACTACACTCTACAGCCTATTAAATGTTGCTTATCCTATAGGAAAGGTTGTCGCTGCAATATGTACTCGATAGAAATCGCGTAGAATATATATGGCATTTGCATGTTTAGCGTGGCTGAGATAGACCTACATTTACACATAATGCGCCACACCATATGTAGTCTTCGAGGTCGACGTCACTGACACGGCTAATAATAAAGGGCAATCAAGTCATAAGTTGATATGTAATCAGATCATGTTGAAGCGCTTCAGCGTGCTCGATGATAGCTACCAGTTCACTTCTAAACCTTAGAATACAATTCACTCTTATTCGTGATCAAAGTCGACATAGCCTATCGCTTTCGCGAGTATAGTAGTCAGTAGCTCTGCTTGAAATTTGCAAACCGTACCCAAGAGCTTTTCAGCCTTACTTCATCAACAAACCCGATGGAAACGTACGTCCGAAGTGCGTGTTTATTGGCTCTCACCGGGCCTCACAAAGTCTTTATCGGATGGATACACGTTTGCACTTCTGAGTCTCTCACTCGTTACTCTCGTAGAATATTGCCGTCTGACCACCCTTTATCTCCTCGATAGACGGAGCACTTCCTGTGAGCATGTGTATGTACTCACGAAGAACGCCACAGAACTCACTGAAACCCTTATTGACGGGTTGTGTAGTGTGTTGAAGCCGGTATGTGGCGGGCAGCTTCCTCCCCTTCCCCTTCATGAACGCAAGTAAAATCTCACGAACAAGCTTCGTAGAATTTATGGGATGACTAGACCCATTGGTGTATTCAAAGCTCCCCATGAGATGGTGGTTACTTAGTGCCCATTGTAGGATCCTAACCTTCCCTTGCATTACCTGTAGTTCACATTAAACCACCTTGAGTAAATAGCGTGACCGAAAGGGCAGAAGCCATTTCACTTGATTCATGCAGGGTATCCATACGATGAAGCTACAAATGCAATACATACTAAGTGTTGGAAAGCGTACTGTGAGAACGAGCTCAACATACGCAAATTCATCCTACACATTGCTACATACTACAACGCACCTAAACATTAAAAATCGTAAAATATTAACCTGTTTCAAAAGCTGGGACTTCACTCCTAATTCCAGTTGCGCAGTCAACTCCAGGCTGTTTCCGGCAGGCTTCAACGATATTATGATAATTGCAAAAGTTAGTGAAATATGGCAAGCTTCCCACAAGTCTATAACTAAGTCCTCAGCCAAGCCCTTCAAACAGATAAAAATTGTACCAATGGTCAGTCTGTCGGCGAGACCACACAGCAGTAATACACACTTTCATATGCACTTTCAGAGCACGTTTCAAGGGCGAACTCGATGCCGCTGTAGTTGTTTCAGCCGTGGTGCTCTCAGGTATTTCATTGACTATCGGAAAAGTCCCCTCTACTATGGTGGGATCGGCGCCGGGTACCTCAGCGCCAGTATTCGCAACTGTAGAGTCCACCTGTATGTAAAAAATCGAAGACTAAATTTATATTACATGTGTGCTGTGCACGATTGTTTGTTTGCTGCTTAGCATGGCAGCAGAAGTACTGTACAACTCCATTGGTGTTTTCGACGGTCTATGAGCGGCTCTATATCCATTCGAGCGATTGAGCGTGCCAGCACTTTTCCGAAGCGAGTGAGCGAGAACAGTACACCTCTCCCAGCCTCTACCGTGACACTTACGTTTACTTTCATCACATCTGCGATCACTACGATCATGAATATGAATAAGTGGGCTAGATGTGCGTTCTTGAACTGCTCGAGAACGGACTGCGAGTACTTTGCATCAATCTCTACTAGTTGCGAACCAATGGAATTGGTTGTGCCAGTCACACGTGCACTTGCTTCATCTGGGATCGTCAACATTCCGAAGGGACGCAGGCAGTTTTAGTGCGCACGATTATGCGAGTATTTACATCGTTCAGTCATCTGCGATACGAGGTCTTACAGAATGCTTCATTCGTGTACATACCGCAACCGGGATTATTTGGGTGTCTGTGCCGGCGTCCAAATCTGGCTGTACGCTCGACGTCACATCATGGCCAGTGGCTGACAAGCACTGTGCACCAGTGATATTGTCTTGCTGGCATCGACGGAATGTAGTAGGTAATCTCTTTGCATACGACACAGATTGATTTGGTTCTAAAGAGCCCGCATAGCGCTGGGTGGGCGACGGGGAAAACTCTGGCGAGCTTTCTAGAACCTCTGCAATACTTTCTGTCTGACGTTGCCCAGGAAATATGCGAACACGGTCTCCTGAGGGATATATGTATGCACACGACTTCTTCTTGTTCCAGCATGCACCTTTCTTCTTTCTGCAACGTTTTCTGATAGAACTGAACATCTCATTCTTGGAGGTGATCTTTGCCTGAAGTTTCCGTTGTGTTTCTCCATCTATTTTTTTCGGCATATCAGCTTGAGATGCCATGCAATCAGCATCCACTGAGGGGACAACCATGTCATTCTTATTCGGCTGCCCATCTGCACACGCATCCGTATACATGCTAGGCAAACCCGCGGCTAAAGGTTCCTGCTTGATTCCTGGTACAGTGCTTGAGGGATTGGCTGTCAGCAATGAGGAGTTCTCTTTCGCAAGCTGTGCTCGCCTGGCTCGAGTTAGTACCATATTAGGCCCAGTGAGGTCATACACCTCTATCCACCGCGGCTGTTGTGAGGGACCTAGTGTATTCAGTAACTCGTCGCTCAACATGCCTGTCCACTCCGCAACAGCTGTACAGTAGCACCATCAGGTGACATGGCAACAGTCGTGTGAACGTCATGGCTGCCTCTGTGTGCCCTAATGCTATCGATAGCACACAATCAATCAAGTACCACTTAAGCACCGATCACGGGTGAAATGATCGGTGAAATCTACTAAGCGCCCCTTTGCCGTCCCCACCCCCGCCCCATCGCTCCGTATTCAGCTCTACCACTAGATGTGCTTCACGGGAGACATCTTATACTTAACTATCAATTTTGATATAAACACGGTGACAATTATTTACTGTATTTGATACCTGCTCGCTCCGACTACGCTGCCTATGTCAACGTATGCCTTCTTTTTCTCTTGAAGTCAACTGCTTGCTATCAACGTGCCGTATATATGATACCTTGGTCATGTACATTCAACTTGATGTCCATGATTACACATGAGGGTATGCAACTAGCAACAGGTCTACCTAGCAACACGGTGACAGTTCTTTACTGTATTTGTTACCTGCCCGTATCGAGATATAGGCTTTCTTCGGGTTAAATCAGCTCTCAACTGGAAGACTTGAACAGCCCGAATTAAGAAGAAAAAGAATTCAACCCCAACCACCTTTCAATATGGAGCAAGAAATCAAACACGTCAACATTAGTACGTGATTGCGATATAATATCGGCATTAGCACCCCTGTAAGATTGAGTGTAGAATATGCTCGAATAAAGCCTCAGACCAAGCTCCCTCATAGATGATCCGATTAGAATTGCAATCCTTATATGCGGATAAATGCTCAACATGCTTCGAAGATGCACACCTGAACTGAATATGGATATCAAGATATATAAGACTATACATCGCGCACGCTGTGGCACAAAGACTCTAATTCATGACTCTTTATTCATATAAGGATATATATTTATGTGCATAAGTGTATGCCTAGTGATACTGCGACTATCGGTGCAGCGTATATTCCACTCAGAGGCGAGTTTGACTGCTAGCTGTCAGTATATGAATATCTGATAAGCAAAGTTCCGGGTTATGAATCATATAAGAAAATGAATCCAGCAACAGGCGTACTCGACCCAGCAACACTATTGATCTCATTGTACAGCTTCTTCAGTCCTGTCAATTCAAGCATTAGCTGTCAACATTTTTTATTTAAAATGATCAAGTCACAAATCCATACAGGTATACCTATTTTTAAAAGCAAGCATACTCGCTCCGACTAAGCTGTCTTTTTTCCTTGAATTCAACTACTTGCTGCCAACCTGTCATATATATAATACCTTGGTCATGTACATTCAATATGATTTCCATGATTACACATGAGGATACGCATTTAGAAGCAGGTCTACTTAGCGCATCTACGCTACCTGTACAACCAGCTGTAGAAGTCGATCCAGGCCGTGAATAGCAGACTGTCGAACAATCTCGTGTGGTTGAGGCGGTATAGGGTGGTTTTCAGTGTACAAGTACTAATCAGTATGTTTGCTTGTGGTTATACTACGAAGTAGTCAAGTGTGAGTCTGATATATAGTTGTCGGCTATGAGCGTAAATATCATAAGGGTATATATATATAGTATGAAACTACTATCGTGTGTGTAAATCTGCACTTTTGTCAACAACTCTGTGAGAGTGGAGACTCTGAATCTGTCATACTGTCACTGTGTATTTATCTGTTTGCATTCCCCGCCAAAAAAAAAGCAAACCCCAAGGCCCAGGCCCAGGGTCCAGGCCACAGGCCGAAATTTTAACAAAATAATTACATATTTCGAAAACGTACAATCATAGCCTCTAAAAACAAGCGAGGCTACGGTATTTCTTGTCGAAAATAAATAGATGTTACGAAAACGTATGAAAATTGAGCACGCTTATAAATTTCTCATTTAAAACAAGGGCCAAGTGGCTAAAGTGGCAGGTGATGACTTTTGACTGACGAGCTCTGGCGGTCTGGCACTCTGGCTTCTGGGATTCTTCTCTTTGCTGGATATTAATCTGTGACTGTGACTCTGTGTATTCTGTGTTCGTTTCATTTTACTACACAGCATTTGTAAATATAGTCGTCTATTAAAAAATAAGTTATCATACGTGTTAATATAACCCACACGCGGTCTTCAAAATTAAGTGGAGCTCAACACAGTTACATATCTTGAGCCGAGCAACCGAGTTTAGCACAGCACAATGTCTGCACACACGAGGGCAAACGTAAGTTGACATATATCAGTAGTTAATCGATGCTGGAGTGTCTGTCTATTCCATATTCTGCTCTGCTCATATTTATAAGAGTACCTTTAGGTGTATTTCTATACGTGCTTCTTTATAACAATTAATCTCGTATGTATCTTTGCTTATTATGGACGGATGCATCTATGAATTGATACGTATATATCCTTACACCTCTTTGAACAGGTTGCATCATTCTCATTTCACAGATGATCTGTATAATCTGAGCATCATTCTATTAAAATGTGCATATCACGATATATATCAGAACACACATGTTTACAATTATATTTTGAGTACGTGCAAGTATAGTACAGTATGTATTGTATCTATATATCTATATATATATATATATATGTGTGTGTGTACGTGAAAGCGGATTGGATATATATATATAGTATAAATAGATAATACGTATATATATATATGCGCGTGTGTGTGTGTGTGTGTGTGTGTGCGTGTGTGTGTGTGTGTAAACGCATGTGTGCGGATGTATATCTGTATAAATATATACATATATAGTATGTATTATATCTATATATGTATATATATATATATATATATGTGTGTGTGTGTACGTGAAAGGGGATTGGATATATATATATAGTATAAATAGATAATACGTATATATATGTGTGTGCGTGTGTGTGTGTGTGTGTGTGCGCGTGTGTGTGTGTGTGTGCAAACATGTGTGCGGATGTATATCTCTGCACAAATATATACATATATAGTATGTATTATATCTATATATATATATATATATATATATATATATATTGTGCGTGTGTACGTGAAAGGGGATTGGATATATATATATAGTATAAATAGATAATACGTATATATATTGTGCGTGTGTGCATTGTGTGTGTGTGTGTGTGTGTGTGTGTGTGTGTACGCACGTGCGCGGATGTATATCTGTATAAATATATACATATATATATATGTATTATGTGTGTACGTGCGTGTGTGTGCACGTGTGTGCACGCACGTGCGCGTATGCATGCATATTTGTATATATTTGTATATGACGTGTGTGTGCGTGTATGTGCGTGTGTCTTTTTATGTATGTATATATATAGTATGTATCTATATATGTATAGATATATATGTATATATGCATATTCATATATATTATCATCTGTTATACATATATGTATATATATATATATATATATATATGATTGACTAGTATATGTGTCAATTATGTATATGTTTATGTATACGTATACAACTGTACATCCTGATTCATAGACGTACGTTTCCCTTGCACCTTTATGTGTGCCCAATATATCATGTTCCACTCACTCGCCTGTATAATTCGTTATAGTATATTGTAAATGTAAATCGAGTCTTCTCGCTTTGTGCCTTCCTTTCTGCTTTTGAGTCGAGTTGTGGATATGTAGTGGTTTGTGGCTTGAAATTATTTTGCTTCGTCTGTTTATTTTTTAATTCTGATGCCCGTATGTTTTTATTTCTCGGTGTACGTATGCACCATTCGGGATGGTATCGCATGTATCGAGTGTTGGAATTTTGGGTGCATGCTGCGAGTTATTTATGAGATACTGGTTGAAAACTTGCAAATATAAGAAAGGCTATGATACCTGCCTTTGTGTCGCTTTTTTTTCTTCGCATACTTTACGATTTGGATGCTTAAAAGTTAATTTTCTGTATGCCTATCTCCACAGTCCCTTCAGATGTGTGTCAAAGCTAAAGTGTAACTAAGTACTGACCGCATGGCCACTACACAACCCGCATACTAGAGTTGACGCAGCCATTTTATCAAATTGTGAAGTCAGCATGTTATTTAGCTACATCTTGAATTGATCCATTCATTATATTTGCTTGTTTCGCATCTTGATCATATGCAGGCCCGATTACCGCCAGAGGTGAACCGCGTGTTATATGTACGCAATCTGCCATATAAAATCACAAGCGAAGAAATGTACGATATATTCGGTAAATACGGAGCGATTCGACAAATACGAGTGTAAGTTTAAATGTTGCTCTCTTCTCAGTGACTGAATGTTTTTGTGAGTCACACGAGTTTCGATTTTTTTTTGTGGTCGAGGTGTTATCTGGTCTTGAGCTGAAGTCCTGCGCGTACTTGAGTTTCTATACGTTTCGGTTATCGGGATGTTGTACGCTCAGCTGCGTTGTGATATTCCTTTGCCGTATTTCACGCGCGTAGGTAATTCTGTGTTGATCGCAGCCCTGGCCCGAAGCATTGTCCCTATACGCCTACATGCTTCATGAACAAATTTACAATTAATTTGTATCTTCGCAAATGTCACTAACTTTCTCATGTAGCCTATTTTGATTACCCCACTTCTGCAGTGGAAACGCCAAGGACACTCGCGGTACCGCATTCGTGGTGTACGAGGATATATTCGATGCCAAGAATGCGTGCGATCATCTTTCGGGTTTCAACGTCTGTGGACGATACATAGTTGTTCTTTACTACCAAACGGTCAAAGCATTCGCCAAAACGGATCTCAAGAAAAAGAGCGAGGATCTGGAGAAGTTGAAAGCGAAATACGGCGTGGACACTGCAGCTTAACTGGATTGTTTAAACGTTATTTATGATTAAGTCGAAGTTCTGGAATATCCTATAAACTATTGTATAAAAAAATTTACCTTGTAGTAGTGAATGTTAGTCATGAGTGTTTTGAATCTGCCACTTGCGGGTAATTCAACGTATGAACATGTATCGTGATGTGATTAAAGCGAACTACTCCCGTGTGCAACATCCCCAATAAAACATTGGATCTTGGTTAACACATATACTAGCCCGGGTATGAAATTTATTAATATAAAATACTTCCTGAACCAGCTAGATCTATTTATTTTGTCTACAACAGGCGTATCGTGGTTTCTGTATAGTATTTGCTATTAGATTTTGAAGGTTTTATCACGATATGGGATAAAATATAGAAATACTAGTTCGACAAATAAAGTCTCAAATGGAGTCTCGAGGTCACAACACAATTGAAAGATTCATTTCAGAGACTAATTGGTGGCGCTAAAGGTTTGTCAGGTTGGAATAGACATAGTTGTCGATGTCGTTACAGTTCAAGTCTTGAGAATGTTGCAATGGTCGACTAGCTACGACTGGTGTGAATTTACTGACATCGCGGTTAAAAGCGATATATTAAGAGGTTCTGTGATAACGATATGTAAAAACGAGACTTTAATATTGCCATTGAAGCCAACGCGAATTCGGCTTGTAGTTTGAAGTGAAGTGAAGTCTGCAATTGCAAAGGAACGAGTTTCATCTTTCAGACATGACAACATTCCGTATCTCTTAATATTGATTTGTATTTATATCCAAGCTGGCACAATCATTGCCTGTCAAACTGTATCATACATAGGGGCTTGGGCTTAACTAAATACTTGCATGTGCAAATTGATACCTAAAGTATTGTAAATTAGATCAACAAGGTCAAAAAGCGTGGACCTTGAGCTATACTACTAGATGAAACTATAGGTCTCGATTACACAAGTATTAATTCCTACAAGCACTTTATCATGTAGTTAGCCTCAATCAAGTGCTGACATGGTACTATCGGGAAGAAGAAATAAAAGGGATTAGCAACAGGGAAATGAGATGATCTAAGAATTGCACGAGGGTCTTGAAATCGTTGCCCACGGTGTGGTGAGATCGATTCACGATATACTGCACTGTATCGTCATTTTGAGAAAGCATTGAGCGCTTCAGTCGCAGTGACGTGGTTCGCGGTCAATCCGGCCTTTCGTGGCTTCACGGGTGAACAGACTCTCTGCATTTCAGTACACACATGAAAATATCACGTAAAACCCCCTCCGGCACTCGCAGACACACTACTCGTGTGTTGCCAAATTATTTTTGCTCATGATCCGTCAAGCATGCACGATCTGAATATAATTATTTGTGTGTCTGTTGAACGATAAGCAAGGATGATGCCACGAATCATATTTAGCAGAACGGTGTCAGAGTGCGAGGCATTCGGTAAGGGAAGGTAAAATGTCTCCGTACAATGACGCTCGTTTTTTTTTTAAATTACATACTTTTTTTAGAACACAAAAAAAAAATAGCAATCCATGACCTAAATATTTACCTCCAGAGTTATTCTTGACTATTTGTAGGTTTACATGTTGTTTTTTTCAATAAAACAACATAGCCTTCTGAATTCAACACAGTAGGCTATGAAAAAACGAGAATAATGTTGATCCTGATGACTGATGAGTCATACTATGGAACACTTTTTTTAAGAGTAAAAAGTCATTTCACGTACTATTTAATAATAAATGTTTTAGCAAAATTTGTTTTTATAATTAATTTATATTAGATTTGTCTAATTTCTATTGGCTATGGCTAAACCAGTAAAATACAGCTCCATAAGAATCTAAGATCAATTGCCCAATGCGGTGGCAATGCCCAATGCCCAATGCCCAGTCCCCAAGGCCCCAGCGGGCCCAGCACTCGGGTAGCCCCAGCCCCACGGAGACACGGACTCCCATTGCCCCGCAGGCCCTCCACAGTCTACAGATAGTTGATAACAGGACAGGCCTGACAGAGCCTCCAGTCCTCCACTGTCCAGTCCATTTACACTGTCTCTCTCTCGAGTCTCTAGTCCACACTGTGAGTCCTATTTGATTTCCGACAGTCCCTAATAGGGCCAATGGGCCCCAATTCCCAGTCCAAAATCCCACTGGGCCGACAGCCCCACACACACACAAGAGAGAAGAGAGAGACACCATATTTAATATTAAACTCGGACATTAAACCTGATATGGGCCTCGGGCGAGGTCAAAGAGCGTTGAGAGCCCAAGAGTCCATCATGAGTTCATGACATTCTTTGTGATTTTGATTTTGTAGCTGCTCCTTTGGCACACATGAAATACGTACAATAGTACATATAAACAGATAGTTTCAAGGAATGTTCGGGGCTGGATCATGAGTGCTTAAAATTCCTTCGCAAATCGAAATCGCAACCGATGCGAATTGCGAGCCGCGACTTGTGAATATATAAACGGTTGGAAGACGTTCGCATATTTTCATATCATTCATACATCGAATTAGCAACATACATAAACATGTCGTCCAGCAAATGTCTAACCTTAGTAGCCAGTCTGGTATTGGCGATTGCACAAACACCACATGCCCAGCCCTCACCTGCCACCCCTTCCGATGTATTTGTAGTAGATCTCGAGGATGACAGCGTAGGCAGTGGCGGGCCTCCTAGCGGTGTTTCAACAGATGGATTGCCTGGTGTGCCTGAAAACTTCAATGGGGCTGCGAATGGGTTCGGTGCAGGAGCCCCAGCAGGAATCGATTTTGCGGCCTGTGCCATTGAACAGGAGGTTGTGGATCCGTTTGATATCGACGGCTATATGGGTACATGGTACGAGATTGCTACGAATGACTTAGTGAGGAATACATTTGAGCAAGGTTGCGAGTGTACCACGGCGAATTATGAACTGTTCGACAACGGCACTGTACAAGTGAAGAACACCTGTATACGAGATGGCGAACCCTACGAAATAATCGGCGCTGCTACTGCCGAAGACCCCAAAAAAGGGGCGTTTACAGTGTCCTTTGGCGATGACAACCTGGGAGCACCTAGTCTAGGTGAAAATTATCTCATCCTTGCGCAAGGAAACGATGCTGCCAATGATGACGCTCAATATACTGTGGTGGGCTCCGTTTGTAATGCTATCGGGTGGATTCTGTCTCGGTCGGCCACAATGTCGGAGGAGACCTATGCAGAGGCCGTGGCCATCTTTGAGGAGCGCGGTTACAAGCCTAATTCTGAGGCTTTCAATCTCCAGAAGTCACAACAAGATGAAGACTTCTGCGCACCTATCCGAACTGATAAATAATTATGCACCGCGAGTGCATCCATATGATTTAAAATAAAGAAATCGTAATTTATATAAATAGATCAAACAGCGCCTAGGTTAATGTCAATATGACAGTTGCTCAGTGTTTTTCTGCCTTTTCTAATTATTTTCTATGTTTCCTTCGTCATCCTATACATGTATGCAACAACGCTATCCTTCAGGTTGCACTTTCAAATGCATCATCAGCCATAAAATGAGTCCCACATTTGCAGTGTTTACATGCTAGCAGTCTCGAATTAATTGCTTTCAGATTGCATAGGAATATCCAATATTTTTGTTTAAAAACTCAAGGAAGCCGTTCAAAAATAATACACCCTATACACCATCACGAATTAGTTTGCGAGCTTTACTTCTGCCTCGTGGGTCTAAAAATTATATATATAGTATATATTGGCGTGATCACTGCTTTCTATACTTATTTCTGGATATATTAAATATTTTCTGCTTCATGCTTTTACTTTTAATACATGTGTGTACATTTGATGGTGATGCCACCCGTTTGTACAATTATCGAGTGAATAATAAAGTATGATAATACACTGGCCGAATATACCGGCCGAAGATCTCGAACTAATCAGGTATCTTCAAGGACACATAATTCGAATCGCCCTAATGCAATTATATTGTCAATATGTATTGAAAAACGGGTACATACTTGCCTGTGTATTTGATATATATTTCGATGCCAAGAATGCCTATAGTATTGCACGTGTTGGTTAATATTAAATAGAAATACAAAAGGAAATATAGTAGGGAAGTGAGCAAATATATTCAATTATTTTATTTTACCTATTCCCATGATATGTGTCATGATACTAGCTATTATACGCTTGACGACACAGCTAGCGAAGTTCATCCCAATGAATCGATAACTGGACTCACTGATGATATGCGACAATAACGACAGTACACTCTTGTCACGAGACACTATCACAAATACGATTTTGTTATTTTTATGAATAATTAATGTTTTCAGTGGCAGTGTAAATCTAGGCTTCAAAAGGTAATAGTGTGTTTCATTAGCATCAGGGTATGAGATTGAACTATCTCTGTGCTGCGATTTTTTTTTGTCACTTATTGGAGTGACAACGGCACTTAATAAATAGTAGACAGCAGTTTTGTTTATAGTCGTTACTAAATTGCACCTCATCAAATGTACATGATGATTTGTATTTTTAATAAAGGAAGAACTTTTCGAGTTTTTGAGGGAGGAGGGGGGAGGGCCTTTAGAAAAAAGGTTTTTGTTTCATTTAGCCTTCTTCAATCTTCAGCCGACTTCAGGGCCAGGCAGGAGGGCTGAGGAGGCTATTTCATTTTCTTGAATACTGATTCCACTGATTTGATCGTTGATGAAGAAATTGTGTATATTTAAATATTATATTTGGCACGTGGACGATTTTTGGCTTTTATAATTTCTAACAAAATTCAAATATCAGTTGACATATAGTGCCCTATACACAAGTGGACTTCACAATCGATGATACAGTAGCGTACGCACATAGTAGTAAATAGTGATACAATACATTCTAGCAATATACTAAATCAGCATGAAGGATCAAAGCTCCGTTAAGAAAAAGAATAAGGCCAACAGGCACAAGCCTTTGATGACGCAAATCACAACAGATGAACAGGTTGTCTCGAAGCCATGGAAGGTGCCGAAGGATCGTAAAAGACAAGAAACCGAGGAGTTCATGGATGCTAAGACTTCGCGCAAAATTATCACCACTGCACGCGAACAACAGGCTGAAGTTATGCGTGAAATGCAGGGGGATGCCGATAAAATGCCCAAATCATCACTGCTTACGTCTGGACTGGCGGGGGGAAATGGAGATGAGTATTCGGATACAGAGGCAAATGAGGACTACGATGACGATGATAAGTTTGCTAATGACTACGATGTGCACGAAGATGATGAGTGGGCTCTAAAACAGTTTATGTCCAAAGAGCCGACTAAACGGTTCACACTGGCGGATGCTATTATGGGCAAAATCAGGGAGAGGGAGACTGAGATCCAAACGGTTATGTCGGGTATGTGATATGTGTTAGTACTGTTTAAGTTAGGTTTTATTTTGAGATCAGATAGAGGGAGACACGAAACTCAAACGGTCAGGTATTAGGTGTTTGTCTGTATGATAAAGAAGGACTGCAGCTCAAACGGTTTCGTAGAGTATGTCCTGACACTGCGTGTTAGTATGATATTGTATTATTTTATTGCAATGGCTGGTGTTTGCATACCTATGATAAGTTATAGTGTTTACGCATAAATATATACTTAGTTATATGTTCGTCTATATGTATATATATATATATATATATAATATATTTATGTCCGTGAAGTGTATGTGTATGTATGTCTTTGTGTATATATATATATATATATCTGTGTGTGTGTGTATACATTTATGTATATATATATATATATATATATATATATATATATATATATATATATATATATATATATATATGTACGTATTTGTGTTGTGTGTGCAGGCGCATTGTGGTGTGTGTATGAGTATATGTGTATATGGAATAAATGCTCATTTTATGTATTTGTGTTTATGTGTATACACATAGGTAGTATTTTCATATACACGTTTCGTGTTTATGCATATATGCTCATACGATATTAAAAAAACATTCACACTGTACACGCCGTGACAATATCCACATGTACACGCATATATACACTCCTAAGAATATATATATATATCGGAATTGATACACGTATATATATATATATATATTAATGGAGTTGTGTCCATATCTTCCTAGCTATATATATTTGCGTTTAAATATGAACACATTTGGGTGTACGTACAGAAATATGAGATCCATACACATATTTATGTATCTATATAAGTGGGTATGATCCGTATATACGGATGCATCTGCATGGGAATATGTATATAAATAAAGGTATTAAATATATATATGTGTGTGTTTTTTTTGGTACGTATTTGTGTTAAGTGTTTAAAAATGCACTTTTAACATCAATAGAGCACATTTGATTTCGAGGCAATTCCTAAATTTCACGGTAGCATGTCAAACTCACATTTGATTGGTTATGTCTACACGTGTAGTTTCTAGACACCGCGGTGTCTTAACCCCTGTTTGAATATAGGTTAGCATGTGTGATTAGGAGTACACATGTATTCAGCAACATCCGGTATTTACTTGCCTTCATGTTATCTATCTATAGAAAAATATGTATACAGTTTTACTAACGCATCCGTATATGTTAATATATATATATCGACTACCAGAATCGGTAGTCAACTAGACAATATACGTGTTTTATGTTTCTATGCGGACTGATTCGATACATGCTCTGCTTGTATGCGTGTATGCAGGTGTACGATATTCTCTAAGACGGAGATATAATCTGCATAAAATGTTTATTGGGTCCTGGGATGTTTACACAAATCTTCAATACGCTTTGTCAATTTTTTTCATAGATGCCTGTTTTGGACATGTAATGGATTGCTATCTGCTATCAAGGTCGATCGCATTTAGATTTTTGTCTCTCCTTTACGCACAACAAATAGTGGGTTGGCGCATAGATATCTCTAACATGAATGTGTCTTTATCCGTTTATATTTGTCTGTATGGAGTTGCCGTCATACTAGGATGAGAAACGTATTTAGAATATTCGATTCGGAAAATATTCGTAACGATCCAGGACCAGCGTTGATATCTACTGAATGTGGGCCTATAACCTGCTTTTTTCTTTTAACCTTCCCCATTGTCCATCACTAATCAACCCTAATACTTCAACTCGATCACATACAGAACGCACTGTGGGCCAGCTGACCACTATGGATCCCAAAGTAGAGGAAGTATACAAGACTGTCGGAGTGCTCTTATCCCGATACCGTTCTGGAAAGCTCCCAAAAGCCTTTAAAATTATCCCTTCTCTGCAGAATTGGGAAGAAATCCTATTTATGACCGACCCCGACAACTGGACTGCCGCCTCCATGTACCAGGCGACGCGCATGTTTATCTCCAATTTAAACCCCAAAGCAGCCCAGCCCAGCGATTCTTCAATCTGGTACTTCTACCGAGATGCAGAGACGATATCGAAGAGTATAAACGGCTCAATGTACACTTGTACAATGCCCTTAAAAAAGCCCTTTTCAAGCCGCAAGTATTCTTCAAGGGATTCTTCTCCCTCTCGCTGAAGCCGGAGACTGCACCTTGCGCGAAGCTGTTATTTTCGGTTCGGTACTGTCGAAGACGAGTGTGCCCATGCTGCACTCCGCTGCCGCACTTTTGAAGCTGGCGGAAATGGAATATACGGGTAGCACAAGTATATTCATACGTGTGTTGTTAGATAAGAAATATGCCCTCCCCTACCGAGTGGTCGACGCCATGGTCTTCCACTTCGTACGTGCTCAGAATGACAACCGAATGTATCCCGTGCTCTGGCACCAGTCATTCTTGGCCTTTGTACAAAGGTAAGTATGATTTGGTTGAGATCTTAACGGCGATGTGCCTCTTTTTAACGACACGTCACAACGCTTCTGTCCGTTTTGTGCAAAGCTGTATATTGAAATTCTATACGAGAAACCACATCAGCGTGAACGCGACTCTTGTAGTCATCAGGTGCACATCCGGCGATCTATGTGTATACATCTGTTTGCTATGTTTGTATGATTGTACACAGGTTATAAGCACAAATATTCAGAGATGATCACGTATAGCTAATCGTGTGTGTCCTTATATTTGATATATTGCGATGCACGCCATGAATTTGTGTACATTTGTGTATATATTTTTATGTTCATCATTGCTCTGCCTGTTCTCCTCCTCTTGGGCATAATCCATACAGATACAAAGAAGATATCTCATCCGAGCAGAAGGATGCGCTCATGCAAGTGATAAAGAAACATCCTCACCCGGAAATGACTGAAGATATTCGACGTGAATTGGTCAATTCAAAAAGTAGAGATTCCGCGATACCCTTGAGCGAG
This sequence comes from Sphaeroforma sirkka, assembly GCA_001586965.3. NCBI lineage: Eukaryota > Ichthyosporea > Ichthyophonida > Sphaeroforma > Sphaeroforma sirkka. The sequence goes on along the minus strand of LUCW03002011.1, from coordinate 18,703 downwards.
ATGGAGATGATGGAGAGATAATTATAGTAATATAGTAATAATGCCGTTCGTTGTTGTTCGGCTACAATATCAAGAAATAAATTTGAGGTTGTTGTAATGCCGGATACGACTTTTTTCGAACTGTTTCGAGTTTGTTTCGATATGTTCGATGCGAAAATTGTGCGACTCCATGGGAGTGCCATCAAGGTTTGATTATCTGTGATTCCGCGGGGACCAGAGATTGATAGAATGAAAAAGCTAAATATATTTACTGACACGCAGCTGAATATGAAGATTGAGGGTCTTGCTGCTAGCGTCAGATTACGAAGAGAAGTCTTAATGTTCCATTCTTTACGAAAGGTATATTCACTATCCACGTCCAAGATGTCTATTTTATTACAAATGACTACGAACATAGCACAATATGTTAAAGTGGGTCGGTTGCACCTTTAGGGCGACACAAGTCCGGGACTTCCCAAACAACCCAGCTGCCGTCGTATTATGTAAGTAGGGGGAATAAATGGAAACAGACCCATGTTACCTTGGAATCTATTATTCTGACATGAAAATCCTGTATTTCTTGAAGATATCTCAATACATACTGATTTTCATACATGAACTTTTTAATAGTCGTGCATAAAACTCCAGCGTGTGAACAGGAGAATGTGGCTGTTTAATAAACGACGACCGAAAGCCATCGCGGACCGGGATGTAAGACTGTGATCAACTATAAATCACCACGCCGGGCAGATTAAGATATGAAGTTGTAATAGTTGCGAAATAATGTTTGTGACATCACCCATCAATTGATCGATTTTAAAGAGCTTTTCTCTACATATATACGATGATATGAACTATATGGTCTTAAGAGCCTCATATAAAAATTACCGTAGTAAGATGCTTAGTGGGTTAAATAAGACAGATAGTCGCCGTTCTGTGTAAAAATGACAATTGTGTATTGCTCTATCTGGTTTAAATTTTGTTGTTGTATATCACGGTATTAGAAACGAGAGAAGGAATGTATGAGGTACTGGATCCATGCATATATTTAATTTGATATCGTCGCTGATGGTTCTCATCATACCTCAAAGTGTGCTCAGATTCATGTACGTGGATACTGTTGTGGTGTAAAGGTAATTATAAGATTTCAAAAGTTTAGCTGCTCGACTGAATGCAGTCCGATTGCAAAAGTTTTGCTGCTCGACTGAATGCAGTCTGATAAACACTTGATGGTACTTATGTGTAGTGTCCGCATGCGAGATCGCATGGTGGTTAAATTACTTCATGGTAAGCATAATTTGGAGTGCATACGTACCAACTCAGTTTCACAGTCGTCAGCGCCATCAAAATTTAGTCATGTCCCTACATGCAACAGTGCGAATCCAATTGCTGTGTTACTTTTGGTTAACGTTCATATCGATTCTCTCATACTTGCCTTATTTAGTTTCATACGAACATATCGTCTCGATGATTGACAATATTACCGTCGTTACCTTCGTTGTGTATCCATGCACCTGTGGGAGCAGGCGTATTTGTCTTCAGTCTGTCTGCAACAATGCTGATAAGGGTTGCTTCTATGGTCTCTAGCATTTATTCTGATTTTTTCTGTGGGACCAGAGCATTTTAAAGCATGGGCATTGTATTAAGAACCCAGGCTAGTCCATGGTTCTTATGCATACACATGAATATCCATGTGTATGCCCTAAACTAAATCTCAATTTCCTTCTCCTATCAGCTGGTACAGGGCATTCGATTTTCAATGTACAGGTCCTGGTTTATGACCCAACTGCTATTACAACCCAGTTGTCAGATACTGTCCGGATTTGGCGACTAAAAAGAGAAGGCAAGTAGTGGCTATTCAAATCGTAGACAACCTTCCGCTTGCTTCCTTACAGCCCATTAGGCAAGCTGCGTTTCTCGTTCCAGACGGCTAGTAGCAAATCTGTATGCCTTTTTAAGATTAGTCAACTATAGCCGAGTTAAGGGTAGGCATATGATGTGTGAGTAAAGGTCTCATCATCATCAGAGAAAGTGTCACCCTTGGGCCGATCTGTTGGAAATAAGATCGTGTTCAGTGCTTAAAAGCACCACAAAGTAGCAGTGTATAGGGACACTGCTTTGGAACGCTGCAATTGCAGCTCGGAGAGATGAGCTTCATCCTCATCTGCGAAAGGGAGAGAAACCCAAAGCTACTGCCTATAAGGAGATGTGCCAATCGTGCCTAATGACGTTTGTCCTGACGACCAAATGACGGCACACAAGCCTTAGTATTCTTGAGATGCAGCCGGTATCCCTTATTCAGGGCTTCGTCAATGATAAAATTCATCACCAGAGCCACGTGTGCCAGATCCTCGGCTGGGCCGAGCCAGTCTTTAGCGAACTTATCTTCACGCTTATTCTCGATTATAGACTCATCGATTCGATACTTGCCAGCTGATTCTTTCTGCAATGCACGTGGGATTTACACCGCTTTGACCGCTCGCTTATCTCGCTCAAGTGGCTTTTGGCGAGAAGATATATTAGGTTCAGCACAGCCCAATATCTTGTGTAGCACCACTACGACCAGCGTATCAGTATTGCGAGTGTAATTTCTAACCATTTCAAGGTATAAGTTATTAATATCACTCGAGTGTGCGGCATTATATTTGGCGATAAATTCTGGCACCATCTCACGCCATTGGTGGTCCTAAGGATCGTTTTAGCTAGTACTTCAGTGTGCGTGCTAGCACTTCGATTCTTCCATTGCCAACGTGTTCGCACGTAAAAATACGATGAATCCGTGCGATTGTAGAAATATGGCCTCCGGTCAGTCTAAAATATCAAGATCAAATGAGATAACACATTGGTTTTTATTTGTATTTAAAATAGTTTAATACAAGTTCTTTTTCCAATATTTCCAACGTGTTCTAAATTCACTTTGATGGCTCCTATAGCCTGAATATTTGGTATGACTCATTTACTTGGACCTATTTGAAACGATAGTAGATGTAGGATATTATAAACTAAATTTTATAATTTCTGAACTACTACTTACAGGTTTTGGTCTTCCCGCCAATCTCCAAAATCCAATCTTTTTCTTTTTTAGCTTTTCTTCAGATGGAACTTTATTTATATTAGCTAATGTATAAACTTGACTTACGTTCTTATGTCTATCTACCAAATAGACATGTGGTCATGAACACTTAGTACTTCTAGTGAAAATTATTCATTAAAGAACAGCTAGAGGTATGTCCTGTGTGATCGATGACATTAAGGCTCTTACCAAGAGGCAGTCCCAATCATTCTTAAACAAGCTACCACTGCTAAATCCTAGCTGACTAAATTGTATTTTAGTTTAATATAGTTTGAAACCTAGTAATTTCCATCGAAGTTTACATATTTTTCAGTTAATTAGTAGTTACCGTAGTGTACTGCTGCTAGACTGTCTAACAATTGCTTACTATCCAGCGACAGGACTGTAAGTATTCTATACTACCTCATAGTGGCTAATACTACCCTAAAGTTAGCTACACGCTAGTTACTATACCTAGACCTTATTACTTTTCCTATTCTTGAGCTATTACTATGACTAAAGAAAGTTCTAAGGGCAAGGGAGCCGCCAGCTCTAAGCCTGCTAAGCCTGTTGAGGTTCCTGAGGTTACTGGGGACGCTGGTCCGTCTGGTACTGAGCCTGCCGTTGAAGCTGTAGAGGAAGCTGTTTTTGAGCTTGGTTCCGGGGATAATTCTGAGGATGACTAGTCGGATCCTAAAGCCTTGGAAGAAGAGATCTCAACTGCCGCGGAAAGGCTCGCCAGCGTCCGTGTGTCTCCTAGTAGTGCATCCCAGGGCATCAGCCCGCCATTTGACCGCGAAAAGTCAGATATTGGAAGGCTATATCTCCTGAACAAGTGGAGGGATCGTCTCGAAATCGGCGGTTTATTACTACTAAAATTCAGCCCAATCCACCTATTATGAATGTTGGGGCGGAAGACGCAAATGTTGGGGACGCCATAACTCGACAACGAGTACTTGGATTTTCTCAATCTCGACGCCATTTGAACCGCAAAAAAAAAAAAAAAAAAAGAGCTTTTAAAGGAACTAGCCACTACCGCAGCTTCTGACCTTTCGATCATATCCCACGTGGCCGATATTCTTCCTATATACCGAAGAAAAATATTATTCCGAGTTGGGACCCATTGGTTTATCGGCCAGCAGAGTTACCACTGAGCCAGTTCCCGCTGGTGAAGTGGGTAAAACCTCAAGATTTAATCTCTATAGTTCGGAAGCTACAATCGATCATTCTCTCGAAAAATCTAACCCTGTCAGAGACTATGATCGTATGTAAATCGATCAAGCTTACCATCCTCATAACATCGATCCTCATTTACCATCTAACCCTGGTAATCACGGCTTTGGTAATCGTTATACCACTACCTCACTAGAGAGTACTGTAGAAATACGGCCTCCGGTCAGTCTAAAACATCAAGATCAATTGAGATAATACATTGGTTTTATTTGTATTTTAAATAATTCAGTACAAACTCTTTTTTTCCAAAATCTCCAAAGTGTTCTAAATTCACTTTGATGGCTCCAATAGCCTGAGTATTTGGTATGACTCATCTACTTGGACCTATTTGAGACATTAGTAGATGTAGGATATTATAAACTATATTTTATAATCTCCGAACTACTACTTATAGATTTTGGTCCTCCCGCCAATCTCCAAAATCCAATAAGTCTTTTTTCTCTTTTTTTTAACTTTTCTTCAGATGGAACTTTATTTATATCAGCTAATGTATTAACGTGACTACGTTATTATGTCTATTTACAAATTAGGCAAGTGGTCATGAACATTTAGTACTTCTAGTGAAAATTATTCAATAAAGAACAGCTAGAGGTACGCCCTGTGTGATCGAGGATATTTAGGCTCTTAACAAGAGGCAGTCCCGATCATTCTTACACAAGCTACCACTGCTAAATCCTAGCTGACTAAATTGTATTTTAGTTTAATATAGTTTGAAACCTAGTAATTTCCATCGAAGTTTACATATTTTTCAGTTATTTAGTAGTTACAGTAGTGTACTGCTTCTAGACTGTCTAACATCGATTTACTAGTCAGAAAATACTATGGCTAAGGGTACTTCTAAAGGCAAGGGAGCCGCTAGCTCTAAGCCTGCTAAGCCTGCCGAGGTTCCTGAGGTCCCTGTGGAAACACCTAGCCTGTCTGGAGTTGAGCCTGCCGAGGAAACTGTTGGGGAAGCCAATTCTAAGGTTGGTACAGAGGATAATTCTGAGGATGACTCGTCGAATCCTAAAGCCTTGGAAGAAGAGGTATCTACTACCGCGGAAAGGCTCACCAGCGTCCGTGTATCACCTAGGAGTGAAGCTCAGGACCCCAGCTTGCCCCCTGACTACGTGCCGTCAAATATTGGGGATAAACGTCGAAAGGCTGAAAAATTCGTGGATACGAATGTCGGGGACATTATAACTCCACATCTAAAGGACACTCCAGCACAAATCCGGAGTGAAAAGGAAGTATGTTTCGCAACTCCTGGCTGTTCTTTAAGCAGCGCTTTAAGTAGTTGAGTGCGAGCTTCAGGCTCTCTTAGAGTTTTGAGTCTTTGATCCATGGCATTAGCTAGTTCCATGTTTTTACGATCTAATGCCGTTTCAATCGACATTACCTCGACTGCAATCTTGTTGGGTGCATGTGTTGTACGAGTCTTGAGCTTTTGTTCAAACTCTTTAGACTCCTCTAGTTTAGCTAAGAATTCGGTTGAGGGTTTCCACTTAGTGGTACCTGCAGGACCGATGCGACAAACAATGGTGTATTTCCAAGGTATCTTCTTAATAGAATAGGATCCCTGATACAAAAACGTGTCGGTTTCACGGTCGACATAAATAGGTTCGTCTTGAATCATATTAATTAAATCACGTATCCATGGGTCGGAGTTACGTAAGGGACAACACAGCGTAATGGTAGACTTAGTAATATTAACATAATTTAACAACTGTGCGATAAGTTGACAAGGTGGGTTAGCCCACGCATTATGCTTTGATAAGTCAAGCTGAAATGCATCACTTTTAGGATGAGTCAACGACCTATATTCAGAAACCTGTTTGTTATGTTCTGCGGCGAACATATCAACAGTAAATGGACCCCATCGTGATTGAGCGAGGTTAAACCATTTCTTATTTAGCATCCAATCGGTTGCTAATAACTCCTTGACTGTTTTCTGGTAGTCGGCCACAAGTCGAGAGAGCATGTCAGGAAGATGATTATGTATTACTGGTATGTGTGTAATGTTAAAAGCGAACTTGGCAATAATGTCATGCCAGCGGCTCACCAACTGTGAATCAAGGTTCATATCCTTTAAATATGTTAAAGACTTGATCACAGGCGACAGTGAAGTAACTTCCATAAAGGTAGTTTTTTTTAAACTGTCTTAGCGCAGTAATAATAGCAAAGAGCTCTTGTTTAACGGCAGGGTAATTTCGTTGACTCTTATTATAACTCTTGCTAAAAGAATTGTATGTAGCGTGGTTTACCGTATATCGTTTGCTATAGCATTCCACCTACCGCTCGATCTGAAGCGTCGGTTGCTACTTGGAATGGGACACCATCCACAGGGTACTGCATGATGGGTGCGTCCATTACTTTACTTTTGACTAGTTTAAATGCATCATCACATTCTTTAGTCCAAAGCTTTTCCAAAGGTCCTTTGTGCAGCCGTAGGTGACTGAAAGGCTTTAAGTAATGAGAAAGATGCGGTACCGAATCCGAGAAGAAGTTAACAAACCCACACACAGAGTTCACATCTCTTCCAGTAATTGGTGTTGATAAATCCAACAGAAACTGTTTCTTGCCAGGATCAATTTCTACCCCTGCTGCAGATACTTTGTAGCCAAGTAAGTGTATAGTATCTTTAGCAAAAGAACACTTGTCTTCGTTAATCTTAAGTTTAGCATGATTAAGTCGCTTTAAGACTTCTTTAACGAGTTTAGCATGTTCATGTGCTGTCTTTGTAAAGATAACTATATCATCTAAATAGACTGATACGTTATACGACAGGTCCGCAAATAGTTCCATCATAACTTTGTCAATTTTTTTCATAGATGCCTGTTTTGGACATGTAATGGATTGCTATCTGCTATCAAGGTCGATCGCATTTAGATTTTTGTCTCTCCTTTACGCACAACAAATAGTGGGTTGGCGCATAGATATCTCTAACATGAATGTGTCTTTATCCGTTTATATTTGTCTGTATGGAGTTGCCGTCATACTAGGATGAGAAACGTATTTAGAATATTCGATTTGGAAAATATTCGTAACGATCCAGGACCAGCGTTGATATCTACTGAATGTGGGCCTATAACCTGCTTTCTTTCTTTTAACCTTCCCCATTGTCCATCACTAATCAACCCTAATACTTCAACTCGATCACATACAGAACGCACTGTGGGCCAGCTGACCACTATGGATCCCAAAGTAGAGGAAGTATACAAGACTGTCGGAGTGCTCTTATCCCGATACCGTTCTGGAAAGCTCCCAAAAGCCTTTAAAATTATCCCTTCTCTGCAGAATTGGGAAGAAATCCTATTTATGACCGACCCCGACAACTGGACTGCCGCCTCCATGTACCAGGCGACGCGCATGTTTATCTCCAATTTAAACCCCAAAGCAGCCCAGCGATTCTTCAATCTGGTACTTCTACCGAGATGCAGAGACGATATCGAAGAGTATAAACGGCTCAATGTACACTTGTACAATGCCCTTAAAAAAGCCCTTTTCAAGCCGCAAGTATTCTTCAAGGGGATTCTTCTCCCTCTCGCTGAAGCCGGAGACTGCACCTTGCGCGAAGCTGTTATTTTCGGTTCGGTACTGTCGAAGACGAGTGTGCCCATGCTGCACTCCGCTGCCGCACTTTTGAAGCTGGCGGAAATGGAATATACGGGTAGCACAAGTATATTCATACGTGTGTTGTTAGATAAGAAATATGCCCTCCCCTACCGAGTGGTCGACGCCATGGTCTTCCACTTCGTACGTGCTCAGAATGACAACCGAATGTATCCCGTGCTCTGGCACCAGTCATTCTTGGCCTTTGTACAAAGGTAAGTATGATTTGGTTGAGATCTTAACGGCGATGTGCCTCTTTTTTTTTGACACGTCACAACGCTTCTGTCCGTTTTGTGCAAAGCTGTATATTGAAATTCTATACGAGAAACCACATCAGCGTGAACGCGACTCTTGTAGTCATCAGGTGCACATCCGGCGATCTATGTGTATACATCTGTTTGCTATGTTTGTATGATTGTACACAGGTTATAAGCACAAATATTCAGAGATGATCACGTATAGCTAATCGTGTGTGTCCTTATATTTGATATATTGCGATGCACGCCATGAATTTGTGTACATTTGTGTATATATTTTTATGTTCATCATTGCTCTGCCTGTTCTCCTCCTCTTGGGCATAATCCATACAGATACAAAGAAGATATCTCATCCGAGCAGAAGGATGCGCTCATGCAAGTGATAAAGAAACATCCTCACCCGGAAATGACTGAAGATATTCGACGTGAATTGGTCAATTCAAAAGTAGAGATTCCGCGATACCCTTGAGCGAGATGGAGATGATGGAGAGATAATTATAGTAATATAGTAATAATGCCGTTCGTTGTTGTTCGGCTACAATATCAAGAAATAAATTTGAGGTTGTTGTAATGCCGGATACGACTTTTTTCGAACTGTTTCGAGTTTGTTTCGATATGTTCGATGCGAAAATTGTGCGACTCCATGGGAGTGCCATCAAGGTTTGATTATCTGTGATTCCGCGGGGACCAGAGATTGATAGAATGAAAAAAGCTAAATATATTTACTGACACGCAGCTGAATATGAAGATTGAGGGTCTTGCTGCTAGCGTCAGATTACGAAGAGAAGTCTTAATGTTCCATTCTTTTTACGAAAGGTATATTCACTATCCACGTCCAAGATGTCTATTTTATTACAAATGACTACGAACATAGCACAATATGTTAAAGTGGGTCGGTTGCACCTTTAGGGCGACACAAGTCCGGGACTTCCCAAACAACCCAGCTGCCGTCGTATTATGTAAGTAGGGGGAATAAATGGAAACAGACCCATGTTACCTTGGAATCTATTATTCTGACATGAAAATCCTGTATTTCTTGAAGATATCTCAATACATACTGATTTTCATACATGAACTTTTTAATAGTCGTGCATAAAACTCCAGCGTGTGAACAGGAGAATGTGGCTGTTTAATAAACGACGACCGAAAGCCATCGCGGACCGGGATGTAAGACTGTGATCAACTATAAATCACCACGCCGGGCAGATTAAGATATGAAGTTGTAATAGTTGCGAAATAATGTTTGTGACATCACCCATCAATTGATCGATTTTAAAGAGCTTTTCTCTACATATATACGATGATATGAACTATATGGTCTTAAGAGCCTCATATAAAAATTACCGTAGTAAGATGCTTAGTGGGTTAAATAAGACAGATAGTCGCCGTTCTGTGTAAAAATGACAATTGTGTATTGCTCTATCTGGTTTAAATTTTGTTGTTGTATATCACGGTATTAGAAACGAGAGAAGGAATGTATGAGGTACTGGATCCATGCATATATTTAATTTGATATCGTCGCTGATGGTTCTCATCATACCTCAAAGTGTGCTCAGATTCATGTACGTGGATACTGTTGTGGTGTAAAGGTAATTATAAGATTTCAAAAGTTTAGCTGCTCGACTGAATGCAGTCCGATTGCAAAAGTTTTTTGCTGCTCGACTGAATGCAGTCTGATAAACACTTGATGGTACTTATGTGTAGTGTCCGCATGCGAGATCGCATGGTGGTTAAATTACTTCATGGTAAGCATAATTTGGAGTGCATACGTACCAACTCAGTTTCACAGTCGTCAGCGCCATCAAAATTTAGTCATGTCCCTACATGCAACAGTGCGAATCAATTGCTGTGTTACTTTTGGTTAACGTTCATATCGATTCTCTCATACTTGCCTTATTTAGTTTCATACGAACATATCGTCTCGATGATTGACAATATTACCGTCGTTACCTTCGTTGTGTATCCATGCACCTGTGGGAGCAGGCGTATTTGTCTTCAGTCTGTCTGCAACAATGCTGATAAGGGTTGCTTCTATGGTCTCTAGCATTTATTCTGATTTTTTTCTGTGGGACCAGAGCATTTTAAAAAGCATGGGCATTGTATTAAGAACCCAGGCTAGTCCATGGTTCTTATGCATACACATGAATATCCATGTGTATGCCCTAAACTAAATCTCAATTTCCTTCTCCTATCAGCTGGTACAGGGCATTCGATTTTCAATGTACAGGTCCTGGTTTATGACCCAACTGCTATTACAACCCAGTTGTCAGATACTGTCCGGATTTGGCGACTAAAAAAAGAGAAGGCAAGTAGTGGCTATTCAAATCGTAGACAACCTTCCGCTTGCTTCCTTACAGCCCATTAGGCAAGCTGCGTTTCTCGTTCCAGACGGCTAGTAGCAAATCTGTATGCCTTTTTTAAGATTAGTCAACTATAGCCGAGTTAAGGGTAGGCATATGATGTGTGAGTAAAGGTCTCATCATCATCAGAGAAAGTGTCACCCTTGGGCCGATCTGTTGGAAATAAGATCGTGTTCAGTGCTTAAAAGCACCACAAAGTAGCAGTGTATAGGGACACTGCTTTGGAACGCTGCAATTGCAGCTCGGAGAGATGAGCTTCATCCTCATCTGCGAAAGGGAGAGAAACCCAAAGCTACTGCCTATAAGGAGATGTGCCAATCGTGCCTAATGACGTTTGTCCTGACGACCAAATGACGGCACACAAGCCTTAGTATTTCTTGAGATGCAGCCGGTATCCCTTATTCAGGGCTTCGTCAATGATAAAATTCATCACCAGAGCCACGTGTGCCAGATCCTCGGCTGGGCCGAGCCAGTCTTTAGCGAACTTATCTTCACGCTTATTCTCGATTATAGACTCATCGATTCGATACTTGCCAGCTGATTCTTTCTGCAATGCACGTGGGATTTACACCGCTTTGACCGCTCGCTTATCTCGCTCAAGTGGCTTTTGGCGAGAAGATATATTAGGTTCAGCACAGCCCAATATCTTGTGTAGCACCACTACGACCAGCGTATCAGTATTGCGAGTGTAATTTCTAACCATTTCAAGGTATAAGTTATTAATATCACTCGAGTGTGCGGCATTATATTTGGCGATAAATTCTGGCACCATCTCACGCCATTGGTGGTCCTAAGGATCGTTTTAGCTAGTACTTCAGTGTGCGTGCTAGCACTTCGATTCTTCCATTGCCAACGTGTTCGCACGTAAAAAAATACGATGAATCCGTGCGATTGTAGAAATATGGCCTCCGGTCAGTCTAAAATATCAAGATCAAATGAGATAACACATTGGTTTTTATTTGTATTTAAAATAGTTTAATACAAGTTCTTTTTTTTCCAATATTTCCAACGTGTTCTAAATTCACTTTGATGGCTCCTATAGCCTGAATATTTGGTATGACTCATTTACTTGGACCTATTTGAAACGATAGTAGATGTAGGATATTATAAACTAAATTTTATAATTTCTGAACTACTACTTACAGGTTTTGGTCTTCCCGCCAATCTCCAAAATCCAATCTTTTTCTTTTTTAGCTTTTCTTCAGATGGAACTTTATTTATATTAGCTAATGTATAAACTTGACTTACGTTCTTATGTCTATCTACCAAATAGACATGTGGTCATGAACACTTAGTACTTCTAGTGAAAATTATTCATTAAAGAACAGCTAGAGGTATGTCCTGTGTGATCGATGACATTAAGGCTCTTACCAAGAGGCAGTCCCAATCATTCTTAAACAAGCTACCACTGCTAAATCCTAGCTGACTAAATTGTATTTTAGTTTAATATAGTTTGAAACCTAGTAATTTCCATCGAAGTTTACATATTTTTTTCAGTTAATTAGTAGTTACCGTAGTGTACTGCTGCTAGACTGTCTAACAATTGCTTACTATCCAGCGACAGGACTGTAAGTATTCTATACTACCTCATAGTGGCTAATACTACCCTAAAAGTTAGCTACACGCTAGTTACTATACCTAGACCTTATTACTTTTCCTATTCTTGAGCTATTACTATGACTAAAGAAAGTTCTAAGGGCAAGGGAGCCGCCAGCTCTAAGCCTGCTAAGCCTGTTGAGGTTCCTGAGGTTACTGGGGACGCTGGTCCGTCTGGTACTGAGCCTGCCGTTGAAGCTGTAGAGGAAGCTGTTTTTTGAGCTTGGTTCCGGGGATAATTCTGAGGATGACTAGTCGGATCCTAAAGCCTTGGAAGAAGAGATCTCAACTGCCGCGGAAAGGCTCGCCAGCGTCCGTGTGTCTCCTAGTAGTGCATCCCAGGGCATCAGCCCGCCATTTGACCGCGAAAAGTCAGATATTGGAAAGGCTATATCTCCTGAACAAGTGGAGGGATCGTCTCGAAATCGGCGGTTTATTACTACTAAAATTCAGCCCAATCCACCTATTATGAATGTTGGGGCGGAAGACGCAAATGTTGGGGACGCCATAACTCGACAACGAGTACTTGGATTTTCTCAATCTCGACGCCATTTGAACCGCAAAAAAAAAAAGAGCTTTTAAAGGAACTAGCCACTACCGCAGCTTCTGACCTTTCGATCATATCCCACGTGGCCGATATTCTTCCTATACCGATCCGAGTTGGGACCCATTGGTTTATCGGCCAGCAGAGTTACCACTGAGCCAGTTCCCGCTGGTGAAGTGGGTAAAACCTCAAGATTTAATCTCTATAGTTCGGAAGCTACAATCGATCATTCTCTCGAAAAATCTAACCCTGTCAGAGACTATGATCGTATGTAAATCGATCAAGCTTACCATCCTCATAACATCGATCCTCATTTACCATCTAACCCTGGTAATCACGGCTTTGGTAATCGTTATACCACTACCTCACTAGAGAGTACTGTAGAAATACGGCCTCCGGTCAGTCTAAAACATCAAGATCAATTGAGATAATACATTGGTTTTTATTTGTATTTTAAATAATTCAGTACAAACTCTTTTTCCAAAATCTCCAAAGTGTTCTAAATTCACTTTGATGGCTCCAATAGCCTGAGTATTTGGTATGACTCATCTACTTGGACCTATTTGAGACATTAGTAGATGTAGGGATATTATAAACTATATTTTATAATCTCCGAACTACTACTTATAGATTTTGGTCCTCCCGCCAATCTCCAAAATCCAATAAGTCTTTTTCTCTTTTTAACTTTTCTTCAGATGGAACTTTATTTATATCAGCTAATGTATTAACGTGACTTACGTTATTATGTCTATTTACAAATTAGGCAAGTGGTCATGAACATTTAGTACTTCTAGTGAAAATTATTCAATAAAGAACAGCTAGAGGTACGCCCTGTGTGATCGAGGATATTTAGGCTCTTAACAAGAGGCAGTCCCGATCATTCTTACACAAGCTACCACTGCTAAATCCTAGCTGACTAAATTGTATTTTAGTTTAATATAGTTTGAAACCTAGTAATTTCCATCGAAGTTTACATATTTTTCAGTTATTTAGTAGTTACAGTAGTGTACTGCTTCTAGACTGTCTAACATCGATTTACTAGCCAGAAAATACTATGGCTAAGGGTACTTCTAAAGGCAAGGGAGCCGCTAGCTCTAAGCCTGCTAAGCCTGCCGAGGTTCCTGAGGTCCCTGTGGAAACACCTAGCCTGTCTGGAGTTGAGCCTGCCGAGGAAACTGTTGGGGAAGCCAATTCTAAGGTTGGTACAGAGGATAATTCTGAGGATGACTCGTCGAATCCTAAAGCCTTGGAAGAAGAGGTATCTACTACCGCGGAAAGGCTCACCAGCGTCCGTGTATCACCTAGGAGTGAAGCTCAGGACCCCAGCTTGCCCCCTGACTACGTGCCGTCAAATATTGGGGATAAACGTCGAAAGGCTGAAAAATTCGTGGATACGAATGTCGGGGACATTATAACTCCACATCTAAAGGACACTCCAGCACAAATCCGGAGTGAAAAGGAAGTATGTTTCGCAACTCCTGGCTGTTCTTTAAGCAGCGCTTTAAGTAGTTGAGTGCGAGCTTCAGGCTCTCTTAGAGTTTTGAGTCTTTGATCCATGGCATTAGCTAGTTCCATGTTTTTACGATCTAATGCCGTTTCAATCGACATTACCTCGACTGCAATCTTGTTGGGTGCATGTGTTGTACGAGTCTTGAGCTTTTGTTCAAACTCTTTAGACTCCTCTAGTTTAGCTAAGAATTCGGTTGAGGGTTTCCACTTAGTGGTACCTGCAGGACCGATGCGACAAACAATGGTGTATTTCCAAGGTATCTTCTTAATAGAATAGGATCCCTGATACAAAACGTGTCGGTTTCACGGTCGACATAAATAGGTTCGTCTTGAATCATATTAATTAAATCACGTATCCATGGGTCGGAGTTACGTAAGGGACAACACAGCGTAATGGTAGACTTAGTAATATTAACATAATTTAACAACTGTGCGATAAGTTGACAAGGTGGGTTAGCCCACGCATTATGCTTTGATAAGTCAAGCTGAAATGCATCACTTTTAGGATGAGTCAACGACCTATATTCAGAAACCTGTTTGTTATGTTCTGCGGCGAACATATCAACAGTAAATGGACCCCATCGTGATTGAGCGAGGTTAAACCATTTCTTATTTAGCATCCAATCGGTTGCTAATAACTCCTTGACTGTTTTCTGGTAGTCGGCCACAAGTCGAGAGAGCATGTCAGGAAGATGATTATGTATTACTGGTATGTGTGTAATGTTAAAAGCGAACTTGGCAATAATGTCATGCCAGCGGCTCACCAACTGTGAATCAAGGTTCATATCCTTTAAATATGTTAAAGACTTGATCACAGGCGACAGTGAAGTAACTTCCATAAAGGTAGTTTTTAAACTGTCTTAGCGCAGTAATAATAGCAAAGAGCTCTTGTTTAACGGCAGGGTAATTTCGTTGACTCTTATTATAACTCTTGCTAAAGAATTGTATGTAGCGTGGTTTACCGTATATCGTTTGCTATAGCATTCCACCTACCGCTCGATCTGAAGCGTCGGTTGCTACTTGGAATGGGACACCATCCACAGGGTACTGCATGATGGGTGCGTCCATTACTTTACTTTTGACTAGTTTAAATGCATCATCACATTCTTTAGTCCAAAGCTTTTCCAAAGGTCCTTTGTGCAGCCGTAGGTGACTGAAAGGCTTTAAGTAATGAGAAAGATGCGGTACCGAATCCGAGAAGAAGTTAACAAACCCACACACAGAGTTCACATCTCTTCCAGTAATTGGTGTTGATAAATCCAACAGAAACTGTTTCTTGCCAGGATCAATTTCTACCCCTGCTGCAGATACTTTGTAGCCAAGTAAGTGTATAGTATCTTTAGCAAAAGAACACTTGTCTTCGTTAATCTTAAGTTTAGCATGATTAAGTCGCTTTAAGACTTCTTTAACGAGTTTAGCATGTTCATGTGCTGTCTTTGTAAAGATAACTATATCATCTAAATAGACTGATACGTTATACGACAGGTCCGCAAATAGTTCCATCATAACTTGTTAGAAGAAAGAAGGTAACATGTATAAGCCTTCAGGTGCACCTTTAAACTGATACTTCTTACCTTGCCAAGTAAAGGAAAAGTATTTCCTATGAGGCTCATATATCTGTAGTTGATGGAATGCAGCTTTTAAGTCTATCTTGGAAAAGATAGTCGCACCCTCCATTTTGCGTAGTATCTCGCTTATCTTAGGTAAGGGAAAACTATGTTGCGGAATTAGTTTTTTGATTGGCGACAGGTCTAGTACTACTCTTGTTTTACTAAACGTTCCATCAGATTTATATTGATCGACCGCTAAGAGAGCTAAGTTAACTGGGGTTGCATCATAATTAATTTCAATTAGACCCTGTTTTAACCAATCTTCGATTTATTTGAGTTTTGACAACGTCTTTGTGTCTCCAACTCACGTAGTTATGTGAAGGACACTTTAACTTAGAGAAGTCGACGTTTGTTAAGTCAAGTCTAACGTACCCATTAGAGAACTTAAACATACACCAGTCAGTTATTGCAATCTTCCTGTTTTGTATAATTAAGTCCATAATTATATCGGTGAAGTGCGGAATCATATCCTTTGCTTCACCTTCCGGAGGTTTAGGTATCTTTAACATATTATCATCTGACTGATCTTTATTCGGGTCTAGCCCATTAGGCAGACCAGTGAGTGTTATACCTAAACTGAGAAGATCAGTCATACCTATAATTAAATCGTATTTCTGAGACATGTCAGTAACGATTAGGTGAGTCTTCACTTCTCTTCTATCTGACAGCATTATGTGTGCATAGTCAATGGCTTGTTCGCAAGTAGTAACTTTGCCATTTCCCAAGATTAAATCAGTTGTTTCGTTATGGACAGCCATATCTGTAGCGTAGGCTACTCGGCGTGAGATAGCAGAGACTTCAGCCCCTGGATCAAATAGTGCCATAACTTTTTCTCCATTTACGAAAACTGCTTGAAAGATACGTTCATCTCCTTTGGTATGGATTTTATTGAACATTTTCTCATAATCTTGCTCTAGTGCACACATATGGTACTGTCAGTGCTTAACTTGGACGTCCGGTAAGTCCTTGCAATCCTCTTTGTGCCAACCGTTAGTACCCTTGCAAGTAGCACACTCTTTCATATAGTGTCCAAAATCTGGCTTGCCTGGTGCACACTTAACAGGGTCGTGTCTACCATTCCACTTGCCATTACGTTTTGTGAGGTTGTAACCACACTTCTTGCAAGGCGCTCTCACCTTCTTTTCCCCTTTCGGTTCGGTAGAAGTAGAGCCAGGACCCCCTCCAGTAGTAGTGCGAGGTTTCTTAGTACTACGCGCAGTATTAGTCTCTACTGCGTTTCGCTTAGTGGGCTGGGTGTAGCTCGTGGTACTAAGTACTCTAGTAGAGGAATTGGTATGCTTGTGAACTATCTTCTCAAAGACAGACCAAGGCATAGATCACAAATCACCATAGGCGATGATGTCATCATTGACTTTCTTAAAGAGGTTAGCTCCCAGAGTCTCCATCATCTGACAAATTAATAAATATTCGCCAGTATAGGTACGACCACCCATCCGAGTATTCATATGTGTCATATGAGCTAGAGCACCTGGAATAGTGGTATCGTTCGCAAAGAACTTGCGAGACTCTAGAAGTTCACGGTCACGTGCATCTTCAAAAAAGGTGTTAAGTATATTATCACGCAACTGGTGCCAGGGTAGGGCTTTCCAGTTGGGCTCATGAGCCTTCAAGATAGTTCGCCATTCACCTGGCTTAGAGAAATGAATAAAGGCATTCATCATCTGCTTATCCTTAAGGCTGGCAGACTCCTTAAGTTGGTCGAAGGCCTTCAGTGTCTCCACTGTACTCTCATTAGTAGAGAAATCGACCTCAGCCTGCGCGTTACCTAGCTGCTTTATAAAGCTTGGTTCTAAGTGTTCACGAGGCTCATGCTCAGTGCTACGGGCTGCTAGTGCCAAGATGGTGTCTATTTCCTTTCTCTTGTTATCGATTAGATAGCGAATGTTATCCGCTTTCCTATCGTCAAGGTCAGAGTCATTCAATAGACGGTCCTCAAGGACTTACATACCAGAGCGTAATAGCCTGAGACGAGTATGTCTGGTTCTCACTTCCTCATCCTCAGGATTAGAGCGGGAACTCTCTAACGAGGTACTGGTGTAGCGATTGCCAAAATCGTGATTACCAGGGTTAGTTGGCAAATGAGGGTCGATATTACGAGGATGGTAAGCCTCATCGAGTTCCATACGATCATATCCTCTGACAGGGTTAGGTTTGTCAAGAGGATGGTCAATGGTAGCATCAGAGCTATAGAGATTAAATTTTGAAATATTTTCTCTTTCACCAATAATAACTGGCATAGTGGTAAACGTACTGGCTGGTAAACCAGTAGGTCTCTGGTTTGAAACTGGGCCCGATATTTTCTTCTTCTTCGGTATAGGAAGAATATCAGCCAAGTGGGACACGATAGAGGGTCCACAACTGCTGCTGCCGCTAGCTCCTTCAAGAGCGCTTCAGTGCAGTTCAATTGGCGTCGAGATTTAGAGGATCCAACCACTCGTTGTCGAGTTATGGCGTCCTCAGCTTCGGCCCCCAAGATTTGAGCTGAATGGAATGGCTTCTCCATTGATGGCGAAACCGAAATTTTCGGACAGGTCCAATACTTCATTTTCACTAGAGCTAGCGGCTCCCTTGCCTTTAGAAGTACCCTTAGCACCCAGATCCAATACTTCCTTTTCACTCCGGATTTGTGCTGGAGTGTCCTTTAGATGTGGAGTTATAATGTCCCCGACTTTCGTATCCACGAATTTTTCAGCCTTTCGACGTTTATCCCCAATATTTGTCGGCACGTAGTCAGGGGGGCAAGCTGGGGTCCTGAGCTTCACTCCTAGGTGATACACGGACGCTGGTGAGCCTTTCCGCGGTAGTAGATACCTCTTCTTCCAAGGCTTTAGGATTCGACGAGTCATCCTCAGAATTATCCTCTGTACCAACCTTAGAATTGGCTTCCCCCAACAGTTTCCTCGGCAGGCTCAACTCCAGACAGGCTAGGTGTTTCCACAGGGACCTCAGAA
>LUCW03002010.1:0-23700 GCA_001586965.3 Sphaeroforma sirkka | reverse complement strand
GTTCGCACGTAAAATACGATGAATCCAAAGTGCGATTGTAGAAATATGGCCTCCGGTCAGTCTAAAATATCAAGATCAAATGAGATAACACATTGGTTTTATTTGTATTTAAAATAGTTTAATAAGTTCTTTTTCCAATATTTCCAACAAATCCAATCTTTTTTCTTTTTTTAGCTTTTCTTCAAAAGAATTAGACTTTATTTATATTAGCTAATGTATAAACTTGACTTCTTACGTTCTTATGTCTATCTACCAAATAGACATGTGGTCATGAGTCCCAATCATTCTTAAACAAGCTACCACTGCTAAATCCTAGCTGACTAAATTTGTATTTTAGTTTAATATAGTTTGAAACCTAGTAATTTCCATCGAAGTTTACATATTTTTCAGTTAATTAGTAGTTACCGTAGTGTACTGCTGCTGAGACTGTCTAACAATTGCTTACTATCCAGCGACAGGACTGTAAGTATTCTATACTACCTCATAGTGGCTAATACTACCCTAAAGTTAGCTACACGCTAGTTACTATACCTAGACCTTATTACTTTTCCTATTCTTGAGCTATTACTATGACTAAAGAAAGTTCTAAGGGCAAGGGGCCGCCAGCTCTAAGCCTGCTAAGCCTGTTGAGGTTCCTGAGGTTACTGGGGACGCTGGTCCGTCTGGTACTGAGCCTGCCGTTGAAGCTGTAGAGGAAGCTGTTTTTTTGAGCTTGGTTCCGGGATAATTCTGAGGATGACTAGTCGGATCCTAAAGCCTTGGAAGAAGAGATCTCAACTGCCGCGGAAAGGCTCGCCAGCGTCCGTGTGTCTCCTAGTAGTGCATCCCAGGGCATCAGCCCGCCATTTGACCGCGAAAAGTCAGATATTGGAAGGCTATATCTCCTGAACAAGTGGAGGATCGTCTCGAAATCGGCGGTTTATTACTACTAAAATTCAGCCCAATCCACCTATTATGAATGTTGGGGCGGAAGACGCAAATGTTGGGGACGCCATAACTCGACAACGAGTACTTGGATTTTCTCAATCTCGACGCCATTTGAACCGCAAAAAAAAAAAGAGCTTTTAAAGGAACTAGCCACTACCGCAGCTTCTGACCTTTCGATCATATCCCACGTGGCCGATATTCTTCCTATACCGAAGAAAAATATTATTCCGAGTTGGGACCCATTGGTTTATCGGCCAGCAGAGTTACCACTGAGCCAGTTCCCGCTGGTGAAGTGGGTAAAACCTCAAGATTTAATCTCTATAGTTCGGAAGCTACAATCGATCATTCTCTCGAAAAATCTAACCCTGTCAGAGACTATGATCGTATGTAAAATCGATCAAGCTTACCATCCTCATAACATCGATCCTCATTTACCATCTAACCCTGGTAATCACGGCTTTGGTAATCGTTATACCACTACCTCACTAGAGAGTACTGTAGAAATACGGCCTCCGGTCAGTCTAAAACATCAAGATCAATTGAGATAATACATTGGTTTTATTTGTATTTTAAATAATTCAGTACAAACTCTTTTTTTTCCAAAATCTCCAAAGTGTTCTAAATTCACTTTGATGGCTCCAATAGCCTGAGTATTTGGTATGACTCATCTACTTGGACCTATTTGAGACATTAGTAGATGTAGGATATTATAAACTATATTTTATAATCTCCGAACTACTACTTATAGATTTTGGTCCTCCACCAATCTCCAAAATCCAATAAGTCTTTTTTCTCTTTTAACTTTTCTTCAGATGGAACTTTATTTATATCAGCTAATGTATTAACGTGACTTACGTTATTATGTCTATTTACAAATTAGGCAAGTGGTCATGAACATTTAGTACTTCTAGTGAAAATTATTCAATAAAGAACAGCTAGAGGTACGCCCTGTGTGATCGAGGATATTTAGGCTCTTAACAAGAGGCAGTCCCGATCATTCTTACACAAGCTACCACTGCTAAATCCTAGCTGACTAAATTGTATTTTAGTTTAATATAGTTTGAAACCTAGTAATTTCCATCGAAGTTTACATATTTTTCAGTTATTTAGTAGTTACAGTAGTGTACTGCTTCTAGACTGTCTAACATCGATTTACTAGTCAGAAAATACTATGGCTAAGGGTACTTCTAAAGGCAAGGGAGCCGCTAGCTCTAAGCCTGCTAAGCCTGCCGAGGTTCCTGAGGTCCCTGTGGAAACACCTAGCCTGTCTGGAGTTGAGCCTGCCGAGGAAACTGTTGGGGAAGCCAATTCTAAGGTTGGTACAGAGGATAATTCTGAGGATGACTCGTCGAATCCTAAAGCCTTGGAAGAAGAGGTATCTACTACCGCGGAAAGGCTCACCAGCGTCCGTGTATCACCTAGGAGTGAAGCTCAGGACCCCAGCTTGCCCCCCCCTGACTACGTGCCGTCAAATATTGGGGATAAACGTCGAAAGGCTGAAAAAATTCGTGGATACGAATGTCGGGGACATTATAACTCCACATCTAAAGGACACTCCAGCACAAATCCGGGTGAAAAGGAAGTATGTTTCGCAACTCCTGGCTGTTCTTTAAGCAGCGCTTTTAAGTAGTTGAGTGCGAGCTTCAGGCTCTCTTAGAGTTTTGAGTCTTTGATCCATGGCATTAGCTAGTTCCATGTTTTTTACGATCTAATGCCGTTTCAATCGACATTACCTCGACTGCAATCTTGTTGGGTGCATGTGTTGTACGAGTCTTGAGCTTTTGTTCAAACTCTTTAGACTCCTCTAGTTTAGCTAAGAATTCGGTTGAGGTTTCCACTTAGTGGTACCTGCAGGACCGATGCGACAAACAATGGTGTATTTCCAAGGTATCTTCTTAATAGAATAGGATCCCTGATACAAAAAACGTGTCGGTTTCACGGTCGACATAAATAGGTTCGTCTTGAATCATATTAATTAAATCACGTATCCATGGGTCGGAGTTACGTAAGGGACAACACAGCGTAATGGTAGACTTAGTAATATTAACATAATTTAACAACTGTGCGATAAGTTGACAAGGTGGGTTAGCCCACGCATTATGCTTTGATAAGTCAAGCTGAAATGCATCACTTTTAGGATGAGTCAACGACCTATATTCAGAAACCTGTTTGTTATGTTCTGCGGCGAACATATCAACAGTAAATGGACCCCATCGTGATTGAGCGAGGTTAAACCATTTCTTATTTAGCATCCAATCGGTTGCTAATAACTCCTTGACTGTTTTCTGGTAGTCGGCCACAAGTCGAGAGAGCATGTCAGGAAGATGATTATGTATTACTGGTATGTGTGTAATGTTAAAAGCGAACTTGGCAATAATGTCATGCCAGCGGCTCACCAACTGTGAATCAAGGTTCATATCCTTTAAATATGTTAAAGACTTGATCACAGGCGACAGTGAAGTAACTTCCATAAAGGTAGTTTTAAACTGTCTTAGCGCAGTAATAATAGCAAAGAGCTCTTGTTTAACGGCAGGGTAATTTCGTTGACTCTTATTATAACTCTTGCTAAAGAATTGTATGTAGCGTGGTTTACCGTATATCGTTTGCTATAGCATTCCACCTACCGCTCGATCTGAAGCGTCGGTTGCTACTTGGAATGGGACACCATCCACAGGGTACTGCATGATGGGTGCGTCCATTACTTTACTTTTGACTAGTTTAAATGCATCATCACATTCTTTAGTCCAAAGCTTTTCCAAAGGTCCTTTGTGCAGCCGTAGGTGACTGAAAGGCTTTAAGTAATGAGAAAGATGCGGTACCGAATCCGAGAAGAAGTTAACAAACCCACACACAGAGTTCACATCTCTTCCAGTAATTGGTGTTGATAAATCCAACAGAAACTGTTTCTTGCCAGGATCAATTTCTACCCCTGCTGCAGATACTTTGTAGCCAAGTAAGTGTATAGTATCTTTAGCAAAAGAACACTTGTCTTCGTTAATCTTAAGTTTAGCATGATTAAGTCGCTTTAAGACTTCTTTAACGAGTTTAGCATGTTCATGTGCTGTCTTTGTAAAGATAACTATATCATCTAAATAGACTGATACGTTATACGACAGGTCCGCAAATAGTTCCATCATAACTTTGTCAATTTTTTCATAGATGCCTGTTTTGGACATGTAATGGATTGCTATCTGCTATCAAGGTCGATCGCATTTAGATTTTTGTCTCTCCTTTACGCACAACAAATAGTGGGTTGGCGCATAGATATCTCTAACATGAATGTGTCTTTATCCGTTTATATTTGTCTGTATGGAGTTGCCGTCATACTAGGATGAGAAACGTATTTAGAATATTCGATTTGGAAAATATTCGTAACGATCCAGGACCAGCGTTGATATCTACTGAATGTGGGCCTATAACCTGCTTTCTTTCTTTTAACCTTCCCCATTGTCCATCACTAATCAACCCTAATACTTCAACTCGATCACATACAGAACGCACTGTGGGCCAGCTGACCACTATGGATCCCAAAGTAGAGGAAGTATACAAGACTGTCGGAGTGCTCTTATCCCGATACCGTTCTGGAAAGCTCCCAAAAGCCTTTAAAATTATCCCTTCTCTGCAGAATTGGGAAGAAATCCTATTTATGACCGACCCCGACAACTGGACTGCCGCCTCCATGTACCAGGCGACGCGCATGTTTATCTCCAATTTAAACCCCAAAGCAGCCCAGCGATTCTTCAATCTGGTACTTCTACCGAGATGCAGAGACGATATCGAAGAGTATAAACGGCTCAATGTACACTTGTACAATGCCCTTAAAAAAGCCCTTTTCAAGCCGCAAGTATTCTTCAAGGGGATTCTTCTCCCTCTCGCTGAAGCCGGAGACTGCACCTTGCGCGAAGCTGTTATTTTCGGTTCGGTACTGTCGAAGACGAGTGTGCCCATGCTGCACTCCGCTGCCGCACTTTTGAAGCTGGCGGAAATGGAATATACGGGTAGCACAAGTATATTCATACGTGTGTTGTTAGATAAGAAATATGCCCTCCCCTACCGAGTGGTCGACGCCATGGTCTTCCACTTCGTACGTGCTCAGAATGACAACCGAATGTATCCCGTGCTCTGGCACCAGTCATTCTTGGCCTTTGTACAAAGGTAAGTATGATTTGGTTGAGATCTTAACGGCGATGTGCCTCTTTTAACGACACGTCACAACGCTTCTGTCCGTTTTGTGCAAAGCTGTATATTGAAATTCTATACGAGAAACCACATCAGCGTGAACGCGACTCTTGTAGTCATCAGGTGCACATCCGGCGATCTATGTGTATACATCTGTTTGCTATGTTTGTATGATTGTACACAGGTTATAAGCACAAATATTCAGAGATGATCACGTATAGCTAATCGTGTGTGTCCTTATATTTGATATATTGCGATGCACGCCATGAATTTGTGTACATTTGTGTATATATTTTTATGTTCATCATTGCTCTGCCTGTTCTCCTCCTCTTGGGCATAATCCATACAGATACAAAGAAGATATCTCATCCGAGCAGAAGGATGCGCTCATGCAAGTGATAAAGAAACATCCTCACCCGGAAATGACTGAAGATATTCGACGTGAATTGGTCAATTCAAAAAAGTAGAGATTCCGCGATACCCTTGAGCGAGATGGAGATGATGGAGAGATAATTATAGTAATATAGTAATAATGCCGTTCGTTGTTGTTCGGCTACAATATCAAAAATAAATTTGAGGTTGTTGTAATGCCGGATACGACTTTTTTCGAACTGTTTCGAGTTTGTTTCGATATGTTCGATGCGAAAATTGTGCGACTCCATGGGAGTGCCATCAAGGTTTGATTATCTGTGATTCCGCGGGGACCAGAGATTGATAGAATGAAAAAGCTAAATATATTTACTGACACGCAGCTGAATATGAAGATTGAGGGTCTTGCTGCTAGCGTCAGATTACGAAGAGAAGTCTTAATGTTCCATTCTTTACGAAAGGTATATTCACTATCCACGTCCAAGATGTCTATTTTATTACAAATGACTACGAACATAGCACAATATGTTAAAAGTGGGTCGGTTGCACCTTTAGGGCGACACAAGTCCGGACTTCCCAAACAACCCAGCTGCCGTCGTATTATGTAAGTAGGGGGGGGAATAAATGGAAACAGACCCATGTTACCTTGGAATCTATTATTCTGACATGAAAATCCTGTATTTCTTGAAGATATCTCAATACATACTGATTTTCATACATGAACTTTTTTTTAATAGTCGTGCATAAAACTCCAGCGTGTGAACAGGAGAATGTGGCTGTTTAATAAACGACGACCGAAAGCCATCGCGGACCGGGATGTAAGACTGTGATCAACTATAAATCACCACGCCGGGCAGATTAAGATATGAAGTTGTAATAGTTGCGAAATAATGTTTGTGACATCACCCATCAATTGATCGATTTTAAAGAGCTTTTCTCTACATATATACGATGATATGAACTATATGGTCTTAAGAGCCTCATATAAAAAATTACCGTAGTAAGATGCTTAGTGGGTTAAATAAGACAGATAGTCGCCGTTCTGTGTAAAAAAAATGACAATTGTGTATTGCTCTATCTGGTTTAAATTTTGTTGTTGTATATCACGGTATTAGAAACGAGAGAAGGAATGTATGAGGTACTGGATCCATGCATATATTTAATTTGATATCGTCGCTGATGGTTCTCATCATACCTCAAAGTGTGCTCAGATTCATGTACGTGGATACTGTTGTGGTGTAAAGGTAATTATAAGATTTCAAAAGTTTAGCTGCTCGACTGAATGCAGTCCGATTGCAAAAGTTTTGCTGCTCGACTGAATGCAGTCTGATAAACACTTGATGGTACTTATGTGTAGTGTCCGCATGCGAGATCGCATGGTGGTTAAATTACTTCATGGTAAGCATAATTTGGAGTGCATACGTACCAACTCAGTTTCACAGTCGTCAGCGCCATCAAAATTTAGTCATGTCCCTACATGCAACAGTGCGAATCAATTGCTGTGTTACTTTTGGTTAACGTTCATATCGATTCTCTCATACTTGCCTTATTTAGTTTCATACGAACATATCGTCTCGATGATTGACAATATTACCGTCGTTACCTTCGTTGTGTATCCATGCACCTGTGGGAGCAGGCGTATTTGTCTTCAGTCTGTCTGCAACAATGCTGATAAGGGTTGCTTCTATGGTCTCTAGCATTTATTCTGATTTTTTTCTGTGGGACCAGAGCATTTTAAAAGCATGGGCATTGTATTAAGAACCCAGGCTAGTCCATGGTTCTTATGCATACACATGAATATCCATGTGTATGCCCTAAACTAAATCTCAATTTCCTTCTCCTATCAGCTGGTACAGGGCATTCGATTTTCAATGTACAGGTCCTGGTTTATGACCCAACTGCTATTACAACCCAGTTGTCAGATACTGTCCGGATTTGGCGACTAAAAAGAGAAGGCAAGTAGTGGCTATTCAAATCGTAGACAACCTTCCGCTTGCTTCCTTACAGCCCATTAGGCAAGCTGCGTTTCTCGTTCCAGACGGCTAGTAGCAAATCTGTATGCCTTTTTAAGATTAGTCAACTATAGCCGAGTTAAGGGTAGGCATATGATGTGTGAGTAAAGGTCTCATCATCATCAGAGAAAGTGTCACCCTTGGGCCGATCTGTTGGAAATAAGATCGTGTTCAGTGCTTAAAAGCACCACAAAGTAGCAGTGTATAGGGACACTGCTTTGGAACGCTGCAATTGCAGCTCGGAGAGATGAGCTTCATCCTCATCTGCGAAAGGGAGAGAAACCCAAAGCTACTGCCTATAAGGAGATGTGCCAATCGTGCCTAATGACGTTTGTCCTGACGACCAAATGACGGCACACAAGCCTTAGTATTCTTGAGATGCAGCCGGTATCCCTTATTCAGGGCTTCGTCAATGATAAAATTCATCACCAGAGCCACGTGTGCCAGATCCTCGGCTGGGCCGAGCCAGTCTTTAGCGAACTTATCTTCACGCTTATTCTCGATTATAGACTCATCGATTCGATACTTGCCAGCTGATTCTTTCTGCAATGCACGTGGGATTTACACCGCTTTGACCGCTCGCTTATCTCGCTCAAGTGGCTTTTGGCGAGAAGATATATTAGGTTCAGCACAGCCCAATATCTTGTGTAGCACCACTACGACCAGCGTATCAGTATTGCGAGTGTAATTTCTAACCATTTCAAGGTATAAGTTATTAATATCACTCGAGTGTGCGGCATTATATTTGGCGATAAATTCTGGCACCATCTCACGCCATTGGTGGTCCCTAAGGATCGTTTTAGCTAGTACTTCAGTGTGCGTGCTAGCACTTCGATTCTTCCATTGCCAACGTGTTCGCACGTAAAAAAATACGATGAATCCGTGCGATTGTAGAAATATGGCCTCCGGTCAGTCTAAAATATCAAGATCAAATGAGATAACACATTGGTTTTTATTTGTATTTAAAATAGTTTAATACAAGTTCTTTTTCCAATATTTCCAACGTGTTCTAAATTCACTTTGATGGCTCCTATAGCCTGAATATTTGGTATGACTCATTTTACTTGGACCTATTTGAAACGATAGTAGATGTAGGATATTATAAACTAAATTTTATAATTTCTGAACTACTACTTACAGGTTTTGGTCTTCCCGCCAATCTCAAAATCAATCTTTTTCTTTTTTTAGCTTTTCTTCAGATGGAACTTTATTTATATTAGCTAATGTATAAACTTGACTTACGTTCTTATGTCTATCTACCAAATAGACATGTGGTCATGAACACTTAGTACTTCTAGTGAAAATTATTCATTAAAGAACAGCTAGAGGTATGTCCTGTGTGATCGATGACATTAAGGCTCTTACCAAGAGGCAGTCCCAATCATTCTTAAACACAGCTACCACTGCTAAATCCTAGCTGACTAAATTGTATTTTAGTTTAATATAGTTTGAAACCTAGTAATTTCCATCGAGAGTTTACATATTTTTCAGTTAATTAGTAGTTACCGTAGTGTACTGCTGCTAGACTGTCTAACAATTGCTTACTATCCAGCGACAGGACTGTAAGTATTCTATACTACCTCATAGTGGCTAATACTACCTAAAGTTAGCTACACGCTAGTTACTATACCTAGACCTTATTACTTTTCCTATTCTTGAGCTATTACTATGACTAAAGAAAGTTCTAAGGGCAAGGGAGCCGCCAGCTCTAAGCCTGCTAAGCCTGTTGAGGTTCCTGAGGTTACTGGGGACGCTGGTCCGTCTGGTACTGAGCCTGCCGTTGAAGCTGTAGAGGAAGCTGTTTTTGAGCTTGGTTCCGGGGATAATTCTGAGGATGACTAAGTCGGATCCTAAAGCCTTGGAAGAAGAGATCTCAACTGCCGCGGAAAGGCTCGCCAGCGTCCGTGTGTCTCCTAGTAGTGCATCCCAGGGCATCAGCCCGCCATTTGACCGCGAAAAGTCAGATATTGGAAAGGCTATATCTCCTGAACAAGTGGAGGGATCGTCTCGAAATCGGCGGTTTATTACTACTAAAATTCAGCCCAATCCACCTATTATGAATGTTGGGGCGGAAGACGCAAATGTTGGGGACGCCATAACTCGACAACGAGTACTTGGATTTTCTCAATCTCGACGCCATTTGAACCGCAAAAAAAAAAAAAAGAGCTTTTAAAGGAACTAGCCACTACCGCAGCTTCTGACCTTTCGATCATATCCACGTGGCCGATATTCTTCCTATACCTATAAAAAAATATTATCCGAGTTGGGACCCATTGGTTTATCGGCCAGCAGAGTTACCACTGAGCCAGTTCCACTGGTGAAGTGGGTAAAACCTCAAGATTTAATCTCTATAGTTCGGAAGCTACAATCGATCATTCTCTCGAAAAAATCTAACCCTGTCAGAGACTATGATCGTATGTAAATCGATCAAGCTTACCATCCTCATAACATCGATCCTCATTTACCATCTAACCCTGGTAATCACGGCTTTTGGTAATCGTTATACCACTACCTCACTAGAGAGTACTGTAGAAATACGGCCTCCGGTCAGTCTAAAACATCAAGATCAATTGAGATAATACATTGGTTTTATTTGTATTTTAAATAATTCAGTACAAACTCTTTTTCCAAAATCTCCAAAGTGTTCTAAATTCACTTTGATGGCTCCAATAGCCTGAGTATTTGGTATGACTCATCTACTTGGACCTATTTGAGACATTAGTAGATGTAGGATATTATAAACTATATTTTATAATCTCCGAACTACTACTTATAGATTTTGGTCCTCCCGCCAATCTCCAAAATCCAATAAGTCTTTTTTTCTCTTTTTAACTTTTCTTCAGATGGAACTTTATTTATATCAGCTAATGTATTAACGTGACTTACGTTATTATGTCTATTTACAAATTAGGCAAGTGGTCATGAACATTTAGTACTTCTAGTGAAAATTATTCAATAAAGAACAGCTAGAGGTACGCCCTGTGTGATCGAGGATATTTAGGCTCTTAACAAGAGGCAGTCCCGATCATTCTTACACAAGCTACCACTGCTAAATCCTAGCTGACTAAGAATTGTATTTTTGAGTTTAATATAGTTTGAAACCTAGTAATTTCCATCGAAGTTTACATATTTTCAGTTATTTAGTAGTTACAGTAGTGTACTGCTTCTAGACTGTCTAACATCGATTTTACTAGCCAGAAAATACTATGGCTAAGGGTACTTCTAAAGGCAAGGGAGCCGCCAGCTCTAAGCCTGCTAAGCCTGCCGAGGTTCCTGAGGTCCCTGTGGAAACACCTAGCCTGTCTGGAGTTGAGCCTGCCGAGGAAACTGTTGGGGAAGCCAATTCTAAGGTTGGTACAGAGGATAATTCTGAGGATGACTCTGTCTGAATCCTAAAGCCTTGGAAGAAGAGGTATCTACTACCGCGGAAAGGCTCACCAGCGTCCGTGTATCACCTAGGAGTGAAGCTCAGGACCCCAGCTTGCCCCCTGACTACGTGCCGTCAAATATTGGGGATAAACGTCGAAAGGCTGAAAAAATTCGTGGATACGAATGTCGGGGACATTATAACTCCACATCTAAAGGACACTCCAGCACAAATCTGGAGTGAAAAGGAAGTATGTTTCGCAACTCCTGGCTGTTCTTTAAGCAGCGCTTTAAGTAGTTGAGTGCGAGCTTCAGGCTCTCTTAGAGTTTTGAGTCTTTGATCCATGGCATTAGCTAGTTCCATGTTTTTACGATCTAATGCCGTTTCAATCGACATTACCTCGACTGCAATCTTGTTGGGTGCATGTGTTGTACGAGTCTTGAGCTTTTGTTCAAACTCTTTTAGACTCCTCTAGTTTAGCTAAGAATTCTGGCTGAGGTTTCCACTTAGTGGTACCTGCAGGACCGATGCGACAAACAATGGTGTATTTCCAAGGTATCTTCTTAATAGAATAGGATCCCTGATACAAAAACGTGTCGGTTTCACGGTCGACATAAATAGGTTCGTCTTGAATCATATTAATTAAATCACGTATCCATGGGTCGGAGTTACGTAAGGGACAACACAGCGTAATGGTAGACTTAGTAATATTAACATAATTTAACAACTGTGCGATAAGTTGACAAGGTGGGTTAGCCCACGCATTATGCTTTTGATAAGTCAAGCTGAAATGCATCACTTTTAGGATGAGTCAACGACCTATATTCAGAAACCTGTTTGTTATGTTCTGCGGCGAACATATCAACAGTAAATGGACCCCATCGTGATTGAGCGAGGTTAAACCATTTCTTATTTAGCATCCAATCGGTTGCTAATAACTCCTTGACTGTTTTCTGGTAGTCGGCCACAAGTCGAGAGAGCATGTCAGGAAGATGATTATGTATTACTGGTATGTGTGTAATGTTAAAAGCGAACTTGGCAATAATGTCATGCCAGCGGCTCACCAACTGTGAATCAAGGTTCATATCCTTTAAATATGTTAAAGACTTGATCACAGGCGACAGTGAAGTAACTTCCATAAAGGTAGTTTTTAAACTGTCTTAGCGCAGTAATAATAGCAAAGAGCTCTTGTTTAACGGCAGGGTAATTTCGTTGACTCTTATTATAACTCTTGCTAAAGAATTGTATGTAGCGTGGTTTACCGTATATCGTTTGCTATAGCATTCCACCTACCGCTCGATCTGAAGCGTCGGTTGCTACTTGAATGGGACACCATCCACAGGGTACTATGATGGGTGCGTCCATTACTTTACTTTTGACTAGTTTAAATGCATCATCACATTCTTTAGTCCAAAGCTTTTCCAAAGGTCCTTTGTGCAGCCGTAGGTGACTGAAAAACTTTAAGTAATGAGAAAGATGCGGTACCGAATCCGAGAAGAAGTTAACAAACCCACACACAGAGTTCACATCTCTTCCAGTAATTGGTGTTGATAAATCCAACAGAAATTGTTTCTTGCCAGGATCAATTTCTACCCTTCTGCTGCAGATACTTTGTAGCCAAGTAAGTGTATAGTATCTTTAGCAAAAAAGAACACTTGTCTTCGTTAATCTTAAGTTTAGCATGATTAAGTCGCTTTAAGACTTCTTTAACGAGTTTAGCATGTTCATGTGCTGTCTTTGTAAAGATAACTATATCATCTAAATAGACTGATACGTTATACGACAGGTCCGCAAATAGTTCCATCATAACTTGTTAGAAGAAAGAAGGTAACATGTAAGCCTTCAGGTGCACCTTTAAACTGGTACTTCTTACCTTGCCAAGTAAAGGAAAAGTATTTCCTATGAGGCTCATATATTTGTAGTTGATGGAATGCAGCTTTTAAGTCTATCTTGAAAAGATAGTCGCACCTCCATTTTGCGTAGTATTTCGCTTATCTTAGGTAAGGGAAAACTATGTTGCGGAATTAGTTTTTTGATTGGCGACAGGTCTAGTACTACTCTTGTTTTACTAAACGTTCCATCAGATTTATATTGATCGACCGCTAAGAGAGCTAAGTTAACTGGGGTTGCATCATAATTAATTTCAATTAGACCCTGTTTTAACCAATCTTCGATTTATTTGGGTTTTGACAACGTCTTTGTGTCTCCAACTCACGTAGTTATGTGAAGGACACTTTAACTTAGAGAAGTCGACGTTTGTTAAGTCAAGTCTAACGTACCCATTAGAGAACTTAAACATACACCAGTCAGTTATTGCAATCTTCCTGTTTTGTATAATAAGTCCATAATTATATCGGTGAAGTG
Source organism: Sphaeroforma sirkka (assembly GCA_001586965.3). Taxonomy (NCBI): domain Eukaryota; class Ichthyosporea; order Ichthyophonida; genus Sphaeroforma; species Sphaeroforma sirkka. The sequence goes on along the minus strand of LUCW03002010.1, from coordinate 10,482 downwards.
CGGAATCATATCTAAATTGTTTCACCTTCCGGAGGTTTAGGTATCTTAACATATTATCATCTGACTGATCTTTATTCGGGTCTAGCCCATTTCTTCAGACCAGTGAGTGTTATACCTAAACTGAGAAGATCAGTCATACCTTAATTAAATCGTATTTCTGAGACATGTCAGTAACGATTAGGTGAGTCTTCACTTTCTATCTGACAGCATTATGTGTGCATAGTCAATGGCTTTGTTCGCAAGTAGTAACTTTAGCGATTTCCCAAGATTAAATCAGTTGTTTCGTTATGGACAGCCATATCTGTAGCGTAGGCTACTCTGGCATGAGATAGCAGAGACTTCAGCCCCTGGATCAAATAGTGCCATAACTTTTCTCCATTTACGAAAACTGTTTGAAAGATACGTTCATCTCCTTTGGTATAGATTTTGTTGAACATTTTCTCATAATCTTGCTCTAGTGCGCACATATGGTAAGGTCAGTGCTTAACTTGGACGGCCTCTGTAAGTCCTGTAATCCTCTTTGTGCCAACCGTTAGTACCCTTGCAAGTAGCACACTCTTTCATATAGTGTCCAAAATCTGGCTTGCCTGGTGCACACTTTAACAGGGTCGTGTCTACCATTCCACTTGCCATTACGTTTTGTGAGGTTGTAACCACACTTCTTGCAAGGCGCTCTCAATCTTCTTATCACCTTCGGTTCGGTAGAAGTAGAGCCAGTACCCCTCCAGTAGTAGTGCGAGGTTTCTTAGTACTACGCGCAGTATTAGTCTCTCACTCGCAGTTTCGCTTAGTGGGCTGGATGTAGCTCGTGGGCACCATAACTCTAGTAGAGGAATTGGTGGCTTCGCAATTATCGAGTCTCAAAGACAGACCAAGGCATAGATCGCAAATCACCATAGGCGATGATGTCATCATTGACTTTCTTAAAGAGGTTAGCTCCCAGAGTCTCCATCATCGCCAGTATGTTTACTACTAAGCCAGTTACCACTGGCGAGAGAGAAAATATTTCAAAATTTAATCTCTATAGCTCTGATGCTACCATCGACCATCCTCTTGACAAAACCTAACCCTGTCAGAGGATATGATCGTATGGAACTCGATGAGGCTTACCATCCTCGTAATATCGACCTCATTTGCCAACTAACCCTGGTAATCACGATTTTGGCAATCGCTACACCAGTACCTCGTTAGAGAGTTCCCGCTCTAATCCTGAGGATGAGGAAGTGAGAACCAGACATACTCGTCTCAGGCTATTACGCTCTGGTATGCAAGTCCTTGAGGACCGTCTATTGAATGACTCTGACCTTGACGATAGGAAAGCGGATAACATTCGCTATCTAATCGATAACAAGAGAAAGGAAATAGACACCATCTTGGCACTAGCAGCCCGTAGCACTGAGCATGAGCCTCGTGAACACTTAGAACCAAGCTTTATAAAGCAGCTAGGTAACGCGCAGGCTGAGGTCGATTTCTCTACTAATGAGAGTACAGTGGAGACACTGAAGGCCTTCGACCAACTTAAGGAGTCTGCCAGCCTTAGGGATAAGCAGATGATGAATGCCTTTATTCATTTCTGTGAGCCAGGTGAATGGCGAACTATCTTGAAGGTCATGAGCCCAACTGGAAAGCCCTACCCTGGCACCAGTTGCGTGATAATATACTTAACACCTTTTTTGAAGATGCACGTGACCGTGAACTTCTAGAGTCTCGCAAGTTCTTTGCGAACGATACCACTATTCGAGGTGCTCTAGCTCATATGACACATATGAATACTCGGATGGGTGGTCGTACCTATACTGGCGAATATTTATTAATTTGTCAGATGATGGAGACTCTGGGAGCTAACCTCTTTAAGAAAGTCAATGATGACATCATCGCCTATGGTGATTTGCGATCTATGCCTTGGTCTGTCTTTGAGAAGATAGTACACAAGCATACCAATTCCTCTACTAGAGTACTTAGTACCACGAGCTACACCCAGCCCACTAAGCGAAACGCAGTAGAGACTAATACTGCGCGTAGTACTAAGAAAAACCCTCGCACTACTACTGGAGGGGGTACTGGCTCTACTTCTACCGAACCGAAAGGTGATAAGAAGGTGAGAGCGCCTTGCAAGAAGTGTGGTTACAACCTCACAAAACGTAATGGCAAGTGGAATGGTAGACACGACCCTGTTAAGTGTGCACCAGGCAAGCCAGATTTTGGACACTATATGAAAGAGTGTGCTACTTGCAAGGGTACTAACGGTTGGCACAAAGAGGATTGCAAGGACTTACCAGACGTCCAAGTTAAGCACTGACAGTACCATATGTGCGCACTAGAGCAAGATTATGAGAAAATGTTCAATAAAATCTATACCAAAGGAGATGAACGTATCTTTCAAACAGTTTTCGTAAATGGAGAAAAGTTATGGCACTATTTGATCCAGGGGCTGAAGTCTCTGCTATCTCATGCCGAGTAGCCTACGCTACAGATATGGCTGTCCATAACGAAACAACTGATTTAATCTTGGGAAATGGCAAAGTTACTACTTGCGAACAAGCCATTGACTATGCACACATAATGCTGTCAGATAGAAGAGAAGTGAAGACTCACCTAATCGTTACTGACATGTCTCAGAAATACGATTTAATTATAGGTATGACTGATCTTCTCAGTTTAGGTATAACACTCACTGGTCTGCCTAATGGGCTAGACCCGAATAAAGATCAGTCAGATGATAATATGTTAAAGATACCTAAACCTCCGGAAGGTGAAGCAAAGGATATGATTCCGCACTTCACCGATATAATTATGGACTTAATTATACAAAACAGGAAGATTGCAATAACTGACTGGTGTATGTTTAAGTTCTCTAATGGGTACGTTAGACTTGACTTAACAAACGTCGACTTCTCTAAGTTAAAGTGTCCTTCACATAACTACGTGAGTTGGAGACACAAAGACGTTGTCAAAACCCAAATCGAAGATTGGTTAAAACAGGGTCTAATTGAAATCAATTATGATGCAACCCCAGTTAACTTAGCTCTTTTAGCGGTCGATCAATATAAATCTGATGGAACGTTTAGTAAAACAAGAGTAGTACTAGACCTGTCGCCAATCAACAAACTAATTCCGCAACATAGTTTTCCCTTACCTAAGATAAGCGAGATACTACGCAAAATGGAGGGTGCGACTATCTTTTCCAAGATAGACTTAAAAGCTGCATTCCATCAACTACAGATATATGAGCCTCATAGGAAATACTTTTCCTTTACTTTGGCAAGGTAAGAAGTACCAGTTTAAAGGTGCACCTGAAGGCTTACACATGTTACCTTCTTTCTTCCAACAAGTTATGATGGAACTATTTGCGGACCTGTCGTATAACGTATCAGTCTATTTAGATGATATAGTTATCTTTACAAAGACAGCACATGAACATGCTAAACTCGTTAAAGAAGTCTTAAAGCGACTTAATCATGCTAAACTTAAGATTAACGAAGACAAGTGTTCTTTTGCTAAAGATACTATACACTTACTTGGCTACAAAGTATCTGCAGCAGGGGTAGAAATTGATCCTGGCAAGAAACAGTTTCTGTTGGATTTATCAACACCAATTACTGGAAGAGATGTGAACTCTGTGTGTGGGTTTGTTAACTTCTTCTCGGATTCGGTACCGCATCTTCTTCATTACTTAAAGCCTTCAGTCACCTACGGCTGCACAAAGGACCTTTGGGAAAGCTTTGACTAAAGAATGTGATGATGCATTTAAACTAGTCAAAAGTAAAGTAATGGACGCACCCATCATGCAGTACCCTGTGGATGGTGTCCCATTCCAAGTAGCAACCGACGCTTCAGATCGAGCGGTAGGTGGAGTGCTTTACCAAACGATAAATGGTAAACCGCGCTACATACAATTCTTTAGCAAGAGTTATAATAAGAGTCAACGGAATTACCCTACCGTTAAACAAGAGCTCCTTGCTATAGTTACTGCGCTAAGACAGTTTAAAGACTACCTTTATGGAAGTTACTTTACTGTCGCCTGTGATCAAAAGTCTTTAACATACTTAAAAGATATGAACCCTGATTCACAGTTGGTGAGCCGCTGGCATGACATTATTGCCAAGTTCGCTTTTAATATAACACACATTCCAGGAATACATAACCATCTTCCTGACATGCTCTCTCGACTTTGTGCCCGACTACCAGAAAACAGTCAAAGAGTTATTAGCAACCGATTGGATGCTAAATAAGAAATGGTTTAACCTCGCTCAATCACGATGGGGTCCATTTACTGTTGATATGTTCGCCGCAGAACATAACAAACAGGTTTCTGAATATAGGTCGTTGACTCATCCTAAAGGTGATGCATTTCAGCTTGACTTATCAAAGCATAATGCGTGGGCTAACCCACCTTGTCAACTTATCGCACAGTTGTTAAATTATGTTAATATTACTAAATCTACCATTACGCTGTGTTGTCCCTTACGTAACTCCGACCCATGGATACGTGATTTAATTAATATGATTCAAGACGAACCTATTTATGTCGACCGTGAAACCGACACGTTCTTGTATCAGGGATCCTATTCTATTAAGAAGACGCCTTGGAAACACACCATTGTTTGTCGCATCGGTCCTGCAGGTACCACTAAGTGGAAACCCTCAACCGAATTCTTAGCTAAACTAGAGGAGTCTAAAGAGTTTGAACAAAAGCTCAAGACTCGTACAACACATGCACCCAACAAGATTGTAGTCGAGGTAATGCCGATTGAAACGGCATTAGATCGTAAAAAACATGGAACTAGCTAAGGCCATGGATCAAAGACTCAAAACTCTAAGAGAACCTGAAGCTCGCACTCAACTACTTAAAGCGCTTAAAAGAACAGCCAGGAGTTGCGAAACAACTGAAGAAGATACTTCAACAATCCAATGTTGTCAATTATGTATCTCAGGACTCTACCCCTCCTGATACTGAGGTTGCCCTTTCCAACAGGACTATGGTTCATCCAGCCAGCGTTACGCAGAATCTGACTGACTTAGAGGAGCTCGAAAGTAGAGTTAAAATTATACATAATTTAACGCATCGAGCATATGAGCATACTTATAAAATGGCTATTCGTGCAGGGCTTGATCACCCGGCGCTGAAAGAAACCATACGTGAAGTATACCGACGCTGTACTGATTGTGAAAAGAACCAGATCAAGCGATACGGTTGGGCACCCCTAAAAAAAGTGTGACAGAAGACCAACCGATGCGCCGAGTCATAGTCGATTTGGTTAAACTCCCGCGATCCAAGCATACTGGCGATGTATATATCTGTCATTTCTTATGTGTGGCTTCGGGCTATAACTTGCTTTATGCAATACCAAACAAACGTCCACAAACAGTGGCAGAATTATGCTATCACGTCTTTAATGACTTCGGGTTTCCCCGAGTACTATGTTCTGATAACGGTAGTGAGTTTTGTACCGACGTAATGGAGGCACTTATACTGTATCAGGCATGACCCATAGGCGTGGTGTGTTCTTACAAACCTCAAACGCAGGGTGCAAATGAGACACGTCATAGAGAACTTAAGAAACTCTTGCGTACCGCACTAGACGACGTTGAGGATATGTGGCCTTATCATTTGAAATGGGTTCAGACTCAAATGAATAACTGCATGAATCCTCAAACTGGAACACTCTGTTTCACTATTTCTTTGGCCGCTATAGTGAATTACAAGCAACGTTTGATAAAACTGCGCCCGAGAAACACGCTACCCCGTGGCTACAAAAGATCGAGCATATGCAGAACGTTGTTTACCCCCCTGTTTACTGAGCACAAGAATCGCGTCCTACTTAAAGCGTATGACCGATGGAATAACACTAAGAACATTGTTCAGTTCAAAGTCGGCGATTACGTGTTAACATTATAAATCGAAACGCCAACGTTACCGAACTCTCTTCTAAGACGATAGGACCTTTTGTTATTTCCTACCATGATGAGAAGAGTGATACTTACGAAGTGAATAACATTGATGGTACTAGCGCAACCAATCTAGGCACTCACCGTATCCCTACCTCCGAACTCTCATTCGCTCGCTCATTTGATTCTGATGTACCAGTTATGGAGTCACAAGTCAAAGATATAATTGACAAAACATCCGAAGACGGTTACACTTACTACAAGACCCGTTTCATGGATGGGACAGTAGCTTGGCTAACCTCCGATGCATTTCGTGAATCTCGCGACTTTCTTCGTATCTTTAATAAGAAATGGAATAAGCGTTTACATAAGAACACACGAGATAAACGAAAAGGGTTTCCTCAGGTGACTACAAACCCTGACGGATCTGAAATTCCCTATTTGCCACCTACTTCCTACGTGACTAAACTTTCTGATCTGCTTACCAACAGTGCAGAAAATTGTTCAAACTTACTTACTAATGAAGAACAGCCTTTGGCTATTACCTTACCAAATAATAAACGTAAGGCGCCTACATCGGAAATGGTTACTGGACCAAATACTAAACGACATAGAGTACAACATGAGTCTTGAACTCGTACATATAGGCACATACTTACTCGATAAGTCATGACCGAAACCGTTTTTACTTTGGTTTTCGCTTTACCAACTAGATCGTATCTTAACGTACGTTCGTAGTTCTAAAAAAGCTACTGGGGGGCTATGTAGAAATACGGCCTCCGGTCAGTCTAAAATATCAAGATCAATTGAGATAATACATTGGTTTTTATTTGTATTTTAAATAATTTAGTACAAGCTCTTTTTTCCAATATTTCCAAAGTGTTCTAAATTCACTTTGATGGCTCCAATAGCCTGAGTATTTGGTATGACTCATCTACTTGGACCTATTTGAGACATTAGTAGATGTAGGATATTATAAACTAAATTTTATAATCTCCGAACTACTACTTATAGATTTTGGTCCTCCCGCCAATCTCCAAAATCCAAATAAGTTTTTTTTTTTTTTTACTTTTCTTCAGATGGAACCTTATTTATATCAGCTAATGTATTAACGTGACTTACGTTATTATGTCTATTTACAAATTAGGCAAGTGGTCATGAACACTTAGTACTTCTAGTGAAAATTATTCAATAAAGAACAGCTAGAGGTACGCCCTGTGTGATCGAGGATATTTAGGCTCTTAACAAGAGGCAGTCCTGATCATTCTTACACAAGCTACCACTGCTAAATCCTAACTGACTAAATTGTATTTTAGTTTAATATAGTTTGAAACCCAGTAATTTCCATCGAAGTTGCGAAAGTGCAAGCTGAAATGCATCACCTTTTAGATGAGTCAACGACCTATATTCAGAAAACCTGTTTTCCCTTACCTAAGTTCTGCGGCGAACATATCAACAGTAAATGGACCCCATCGTGATTGAGCGAGGTTAAACCATTTCTTATTTAGCATCCAATCGGTTGCTAATAACTCTTTGACTGTTTTCTGGTAGTCGGGCACAAGTCGAGAGAGCATGTCAGGAAGATGGTTATGTATTCCTGGAATGTGTGTTGGATATTAAAAGCGAACTTGGCAATAATGTCATGCCAGCGGCTCACCAACTGTGAATCAGGGTTCATATCTTTTTCTCAGTATGTTAAAGACTTTGATCACAGGCGACAGTAAAGTAACTTCCATAAAGGTAGTCTTTAAACTGTCTTAGCGCAGTAACTATAGCAAGGAGCTCTTGTTTAACGGTAGGGTAATTCCGTTGACTCTTATTATAACTCTTGCTAAAGAATTGTATGTAGCGCGGTTTACCATTTATCGTTTGGTAAAGCACTCCACCTACCGCTCGATCTGAAGCGTCGGTTGCTACTTGAATGGGACACCATCCACAGGGTACTGCATGATGGGTGCGTCCATTACTTTACTTTTGACTAGTTTAAATGCATCATCACATTCTTTTAGTCCAAAGCTTTCCCAAAGGTCCTTTGTGCAGCCGTAGGTGACTGAAAGGCTTTAAGTAATGAGAAAGATGCGGTACCGAATCCGAGAAGAAGTTAACAAACCCACACACAGAGTTCACATCTCTTCCAGTAATTGGTGTTGATAAATCCAACAGAAACTGTTTCTTGCCAGGATCAATTTCTACCCCTGCTGCAGATACTTTGTAGCCAAGTAAGTGTATAGTATCTTTAGCAAAAGAACACTTGTCTTCGTTAATCTTAAGTTTAGCATGATTAAGTCGCTTTAAGACTTCTTTAACGAGTTTAGCATGTTCATGTGCTGTCTTTGTAAAGATAACTATATCATCTAAATAGACTGATACGTTATACGACAGGTCCGCAAATAGTTCCATCATAACTTGTTGGAAGAAAGAAGGTAACATGTGTAAGCCTTCAGGTGCACCTTTAAACTGGTACTTCTTACCTTGCCAAGTAAAGGAAAAGTATTTCCTATGAGGCTCATATATCTGTAGTTGATGGAATGCAGCTTTTAAGTCTATCTTGGAAAAGATAGTCGCACCTCCATTTTGCGTAGTATCTCGCTTATCTTAGGTAAGGGAAAACTATGTTGCGGAATTAGTTTGTTGATTGGCGACAGGTCTAGTACTACTTTTGTTTTACTAAACGTTCCATCAGATTTATATTGATCGACCGCTAAGAGAGCTAAGTTAACTGGGGTTGCATCATAATTGATTTCAATTAGACCCTGTTTTAACCAATCTTCGATTTGGGTTTTGACAACGTCTTTGTGTCTCCAACTCACGTAGTTATGTGAAGGACACTTTAACTTAGAGAAGTCGACGTTTGTTAAGTCAAGTCTAACGTACCCATTAGAGAACTTAAACATACACCAGTCAGTTATTGCAATCTTCCTGTTTTGTATAATTAAGTCCATAATTATATCGGTGAAGTGCGGAATCATATCCTTTGCTTCACCTTCCGGAGGTTTAGGTATCTTTAACATATTATCATCTGACTGATCTTTATTCGGGTCTAGCCCATTAGGCAGACCAGTGAGTGTTATACCTAAACTGAGAAGATCAGTCATACCTATAATTAAATCGTATTTCTGAGACATGTCAGTAACGATTAGGTGAGTCTTCACTTCTCTTCTATCTGACAGCATTATGTGTGCATAGTCAATGGCTTGTTCGCAAGTAGTAACTTTGCCATTTCCCAAGATTAAATCAGTTGTTTCGTTATGGACAGCCATATCTGTAGCGTAGGCTACTCGGCATGAGATAGCAGAGACTTCAGCCCCTGGATCAAATAGTGCCATAACTTTTTCTCCATTTACGAAAACTGTTTGAAAGATACGTTCATCTCCTTTGGTATAGATTTTATTGAACATTTTCTCATAATCTTGCTCTAGTGCGCACATATGGTACTGTCAGTGCTTAACTTGGACGTCTGGTAAGTCCTTGCAATCCTCTTTGTGCCAACCGTTAGTACCCTTGCAAGTAGCACACTCTTTCATATAGTGTCCAAAATCTGGCTTGCCTGGTGCACACTTAACAGGGTCGTGTCTACCATTCCACTTGCCATTACGTTTTGTGAGGTTGTAACCACACTTCTGCAAGGCGCTCTCACCTTCTTATCACCTTCGGTTCGGTAGAAGTAGAGCCAGTACCCTCCAGTAGTAGTGCGAGGTTTCTTAGTACTACGCGCAGTATTAGTCTCTCACTGCGTTTCGCTTAGTGGGCTGGGTGTAGCTCGTGGTACTAAGTACTCTAGTAGAGGAATTGGTATGCTTGTGTACTATCTTCTCAAAGACAGACCAAGGCATAGATCGCAAATCACCATAGGCGATGATGTCATCATTGACTTTCTTAAAGAGGTTAGCTCCCAGAGTCTCCATCATCTGACAAATTAATAAATATTCGCCAGTATAGGTACGACCACCCATCCGAGTATTCATATGTGTCATATGAGCTAGAGCACCTCGAATAGTGGTATCGTTCGCAAAGAACTTGCGAGACTCTAGAAGTTCACGGTCACGTGCATCTTCAAAAAAGGTGTTAAGTATATTATCACGCAACTGGTGCCAGGGTAGGGCTTTCCAGTTGGGCTCATGAGCCTTTCAAGATAGTTCGCCATTCACCTGGCTCACAGAAATGAATAAAGGCATTCATCATCTGCTTATCCCTAAGGCTGGCAGACTCCTTAAGTTGGTCGAAGGCCTTCAGTGTCTCCACTGTACTCTCATTAGTAGAGAAATCGACCTCAGCCTGCGCGTTACCTAGCTGCTTTATAAAGCTTGGTTCTAAGTGTTCACGAGGCTCATGCTCAGTGCTACGGGCCGTTAGTGCCAAGATGGTGTCTATTTTCTTTCTCTCTTGTTATCGATTAGATAGCGAATGTTATCCGCTTTCCTATCGTCAAGGTCAGAGTCATTCAATAGACGGTCCTCAAGGACTTGCATACCAGAGCGTAATAGCCTGAGACGAGTATGTGTCTGGTTCTCACTTCCTCATCCTCAGGATTAGAGCGGAACTCTCTAACGAGGTACTGGTGTAGCGATTGCCAAAATCGTGATTACCAGGTTA
>LUCW03002009.1:67500-96052 GCA_001586965.3 Sphaeroforma sirkka | reverse complement strand
GAAGTGCGTGCATGATCAGGCCCAGTATCCTTCCAGCTAAGCTGCTATCTTTCTTCGTAACAGGTGATGATTGAGGCCAACTACACTGCGCTTGTGATGGGGATTGTGGTGATTGAAGGCATAGGCCGTTCATTAGACCCCTCTCTCGATATCATTCGCCAGTCTCTACCCATCCTGGCGTACCAGAAGATTATGCGCGACTTCACTGTGGGCAGGGTTATGGAGGAGGATGATATACAAGAGGCTTGGAGGTTGTATTTAACGATACCAGAGTTGTAGGTAGGAGCAAGTTAGATGGCGCTCATAGTGTATAATAAACCTGATAGGATGAGGCCTGGAGGTTGTACTTAATGATACTAGAGTGGTAGGTAGGAGCAAGTTAGATGGCACTCATAGTGTATAATAAACCTACGACAGGATGAGGCTTGGAGCTTGTGCTTAACGATACCAGAGTGGTGGATAGGAGCAAGTCAGATGGCACTCATAGTGTATAATAAACCTATGATAGGATGAGGCTTGGAGGTTGCACTTAACAATACTAAAGTGGTAGGTAGGAGCAAGTTAGATGGCGCTCATAGTGTATAATAAACCTATAATAGGAGCGAAATGTTCCAACCGGTTGTTTTTGTCTTGTTATTCGTGAAATCCTATTCAGAGTTATGATAGAGGAGGAGAAGGAAAACATGGGTTGCTTCTGGTCTGTCGTAAATCTTTCATTGTTTAGCATACCCTGACTAGCAGTCCAACGATAGCGGAGACATGCTTGTGGTGGTGGTGCCTCACGCAAGCGCCTGCAAACTGCAACGCACTCAATAGCGACAGGACACATTGACTCTTCACTTTTGCGAATTGAAGCCTTGGGTTCGTACTGGTGCTGGTACTACCTCTCCCATTAAGCGAAAGTATAGTACAAGGAATTGAATCAGAACAACACCTATCACACACTCTAGATTCAATTAATTTATCATGAGGGAACCGTTCTCTTCATACTCTGCGTAATACAGACACTTGCAGTCACCACACGCTCGTGCATGTCACGTTACAGCAAATACTGTTACGATGTCGTGCAGCTCTAGACCGCAATGGCTGCATTGCGACAGCCGAGGAGACCTCGATCCAATTGATATATCATGAGGAAGCTATTTTTCAGTATTAGGCTTGGGATTACCATATATGGGATCGAACTGCTGCAGGGCCTCCGGCGACCTTTCGCGATCTATTACAATCAGGTCCCCTTCAGTGGTCACAGTCACCGTGCCCATATTTAACCCAGCTACACCATGCGTGATTATTTCGTCACCACTTTTCCCATGACGTGGCGTTATTTCGTCATCACTAAATTCACCGCTCGCTAAATGTCCATTGCCGCTGTCAGATCTACTGCTCCCCGGACTCTCATCGAGGCTGTTGAGACTGCTGTACGGCCCATGTGTAGGCGAAGCACTATCTTCTATCACTCGATAATATTCTTGTTTTCTTGTATCGCCATTAGAGCCACCTGTATTTGACGGGGCGTCCGATCTATTCCCTTCGTTACTAGTCCTTTCCGGTGCCTGGTACGGCGGTGGTGGCCTGGGTGGGGGTGTCCGACTGTTTCTGATGGACGGGGGTGGCGATCTACCCTCTAACTGTCCGATACCATCCACCGTTAAGCTGTTGTTAGCATTGTCAGCACATGTATTCGGGTACGAATGACATCGCTCTGCTTCCTCGCCCCCATATATGTGCAGCAGGTCTCCGGTAGGTACAGCATCCATCATCCCGCTATTCCTCCCGGTATTCGTTCCGTCGGTATACCGTCTCCTACCCGCACTCACACCCGCAGCATTCGGCGCGGTTGACACCCGTGTTAAACCGGGCATTTCCGGTACACTTCTAGTGTTTAGGTGCACATCTGCGTGTAATGCGAAGACAAAGTTGGCACTCACGGGCTTGTGGTCGCTCTGCCGGTACCTCGCATGTCGTACATACGACAATTGTCGGAGTTTCCTGCCCTTGTACAGCACCCGGTCCGTCCAGGCGGGGATGCGATCACCCACATAGGTATCTGAGCCTGGCATGAACTTGTATGTGGGGGTGAAGGATATCTCCGCCTCAGAGTAACCGCCAAAGGCCAGGCTGCGTGTCCTGACGTCATTGAGTTGGTCCGTTGCCAATAGTTTGTTCAGCGACTTTTGCGAGGCGATCTGAGAGGAGGGAGTGATCATGGGTAACTACGTATGATGCCTGTGCCTGCATATAGAATATGTGCAAACGTAAACGTATACCCTGGGTTGTTGTGTGCGTATGTTAAGATTCTACGCGTTGCATTGATACGCGTTGAATTGCTGCACACCAACGAGATCTTGGCGTGTGGATTCGTCTTGTGGAGTCTGTGCTGCTTGTGTGATTGCGATATAAGACATGCCACCCCATCAGCCCACCACAATAAATAAATAAAAATATAAAAAGGGCAATGCCAATGATGGGGCTGGATTTATATATATATATATATATATATATGTATAACCCGGATGCTCATTCAAGAAACTAAGAGTGGGATTTGGATTGCAGTGTGTTGTAGTAGTCAGCAACTATATAGTCTGTCGTTCAGGTGACTATATAGTCCTATCGTTCAAGTAACTATATACTCCTGTCGTTCAGGTGACTATATAACCCTATTGTGCAGGTGCATCCGATTGATACAAGGTTCTGAGACCCATCCGCCATAGAATCCCTCCCGTAAGCACGTGCAATGTGCACACGGAGCGAACGGTACGTATTCAGTACATCACTAAAATATAAAGTTCGGTATCTGTGTGTGCGTAAGCATGTGTAGGGACTAGCTTACCTCTGTCTCGGTCAAACACCGCTTCACCATTGCATACGTACACTCCAGGCGGTAGTTGAGATCACCAAACCATATCACATGGGATTGCGAGTACACACTCTCTCGCTTGCCCGAAGACCCAAACGTCAGGTAGTGACAGCAGCGCCTGTAGTCGTCATTGCGTTTGTACGTTTTGTCCTGGTGGGCTGTGTGATGAGACGAGGTGATGGGGAATGTGGATTTCGGAGAGTCAGTTGGTTATAAGTATATGTACATGCATGAGCACGTTCTCAATTCATCAGTCAAAGAGTGCGCAGGTCAGTAGGTGCGCGTGTGAAGAACACACCCGGAAGGAGAGATCTGTCCACGCCTACAGACTGATTTGTACAAATCGCATAATTCAGGTTCGTGTAGTTTAAATTCTGACTAGGACAGCTCATGAGGTACGCAAAAGAATTGTACCTGAATATACCTATACATACATATACATGTACATCAACCTCGCACATGCACATCCATACATATCACACTATTGAAGCTTGAATTTATATATCATGTCTACATCCCTGTACATATGCATGGGTTTCACAAAGGATGACTGTGCAGGATTATGTAAAAAAGTACAATCCCCTATCTCCATTTAAGTAAGGGCGTACACAGCCCATAGGTAGCCACAAGGGCCTTAACAAAAGACTTGTGCCACACCCACCTGCAAAGTGGGCTGTTACCAGTGTGAAAGATTGGCCGTTGACCAGCTCGAATCTCGTGGCGATGCCACTCTTGTTTCCCTGTATTATGAATATCCATTTCCAGCGCAAAGGAAAGAGAAGAAATGTTTGAGAATACCACGTTCAGATACATATACATACCACAGCTGAGATCACGAGACATAGGTGGTTGCTTCCACTAAGACAAGCATGATAACTAGTTGGAGGGGGTAGGTATACAATTGAGCTGCCCGTTGTTCCACAGGCGGTGCTGCATTGGAGTTCTTGTAATGCTACTGCAATTGACAGCTCGCGAAGGGTGTGCCATGTCAATCACAGGATAGAGACATCTGCCAAGGTGTGGGGCTTATCAACACATTCGTTCCGGATAGTGCAGTATCCGATGCACCGTCACCTGTTCCGGTCCAGAGGCCATACCAGTAGATTGTTGAAGCCAAGGGTCACTTGCTGGGTATTTGCCCGTCTAATCAGGGGCCTTATTTCTTTGCGCAGGAATACTATGAGGCCCGCCCAGCCGCAGCGATTCACAACTGCTCGCATATACCCATCACCTGCAAGTACAGATAAACTGCCATTTAACTAGCAGGATTGTTTATAACCATCACATGCCAGTATAAATAAAGCGTCATTTAACTAGAAGGATTGTTTACATCCATCACCTGCAAGTACAGATAAAGTGCCATGCAACTAACAGAATTGTTTATAGCCATCACATGTCAATATAAATAAAGCGTCATTTAACTAGAAGGATTGTTTACATCCATCACCTGCAAGTACAGATAAAGTGCCATGTAACTAACAAAATTGTTTATAGCCATCACATGTCAATATAAATAAAGCGTATTTAACTAGAAGGATTGTTTACATCCATCACCTGCAAGTACAGATAAAGTGCCATGTAACGAACAGAATTGTTTATAGCCATCACATGTCAATATAAATAAAGCGTCATTTAACTAGAAGGATTGTTTACATCCATCACCTGCAAGTACAGATAAAGTGCCATGTAACTAACAGAATTGTTTATAGCCATCACATGTCAATATAAATAAAGCGTCATTTAACTAGAAGGATTGTTTACATCCATCACCTGCAAGTACAGATAAAGTGCCATGTAACTAACAGAATTGTTTATAGCCATCACATGTCAATATAGATAAAGCGTCATTTAACTAGAAGGATTGTTTACATCCATCTCCTGCAAGTACAGATAAAGTGCCATGTATCTAACAGGATTGTTTCCGTCCAAGTGAACAGGCAACACATGGCTGATTCTCCTGTCGTGATCAATGAAGTAGCTGCGCATGTGTGTTCCACTCCCATGGATCGGAGAGTATCTTGAATAGTTTCAATTGGGATCAGCAATAACAAACTGACATTCGCCAGTCTCCTGTTCGTCATATATACCCAAAGGCAACTGTATCTTTCAAGTGCATACCCAAATGCAACTGTATCTGTCTAGTACATACCCAAATGCAACTGTATCTTTCTAGTACATAACCAAATGCAACTGTATCTTTCTAATACATACTCAAATACTACAGTATCCTTCTAGTGCACAACCAAATGCAACTGTATCTTTCTAGTACATACCCAAATGTAGCTGTATTTTTCTGGCCCAGTCTTGGCGTAGCACGCCCGTCGCATCATCGAAGTAGCTGGCTTCTATCAGATCACTCGATAACTCCTGGAGACTGGTGAGTAATTTAACACAATTAGTTGACTAGGAATTAATATATCACACTTGCTTGATTAGAGGAATTAAAATAACACGCTTAGTTGATTATGGTAACAAATGCAAAACACTTAGTTGAATAGAGGTATTGATTAAACACAATTAGTTAAGAAGACCAACTAAGGTAACGCAGTTGGTAATATGAATAAATTCAAATACTTGATTAACTAGTCAATTCAAGATATGACACTTGGTTTGATTATAGTATTCAATTTAACACACTTAAATTTAATTATAGCAATTAATTTAACGCACTTGGTTAATCAGACGAATAAAATAACACACTTATTACAACAGATCGATTTTGTGAGATACAAATGCTCGATCATGTTGATTGGTATACCACGCAGCACTGTTGAGCACCCTCAATCGCACGAGCAGGAATATTGTCTATGCGAACACGTGCATAATAACAGGAAAATACAAGTATAGTAACAAGAAACATAAAAGTATAATAACAAGAAGATACATGTATAATACTAAGTAACATACACATATGATAACAAATAACATTCAAATATAATAACCAAAATATACAAGTACAATAACAAGAAACATACACATATGACAACAAAAAACCTACAAGTACAATAACAAGTAGTATACAATTACAATAACAGGAAATATGCATCTGTAGCAACATGATAAATTTAAGTAGAATAACAAGAAAAATGAATATGAACCAATGTAGCTGTGACATAAAATGCAGTGTGCATGAAGAATAGATGCAAGTATCTGCGTGTACACGAGTGTGTGGAAGTCTGCACTAACTTGTCAACGAGACCACTCGAGAAATCCAAACAGAGCTTTAACCCAAATGGATGGATAAAAACCCATACGCAAACTCTAACCAAATATATATGTAAATCTATTTATATCTGTGTACACCCATATGTTTCGCAATGACTGGAAGACAATATGACGTCTGAAACATGCCAGAGCAGGAGTATGGCTTGACACAAGTACGTAAGGACTGCATTGTATACAACAATCGAAGAAGATACACCGGAGTATGTTGCTCGACAAGATGATTGAAATGATTCGCTTACTACAGAGAGATTCATCCCTGGGCCATGAGATAGGCCGAAGCGACCGCTGTATTTCAACACTGATTTCGAGAAGTGATGTACGTAAATAGATTGAACGCTTATAAACACTCTCCTTAGCGTAGATGATGGAGACAGATGAACAGAATAATAATTCATCTCAACAAAATGGGTCTAAGAATGTATACTACAGACAAACGTGACATCAATGCTTACGACCAAGTGTATAAACCACAACGAGACTACAAACAACAACTCTTCAGATGTTTATTTCTCACGCGAGAGTGCGAGGTTAACAGCTTTATAAAGAAACAAACTATATGAGATTACAATCGTCGGTTGTCTGCCATTGTTATTGCGCCCCCATAGTTATATTACGCTATAGCACAATAAATACGAAAGACAGCCATTTTGTGGATGTCGACATATTACGGCGATGACCACTTAAGCGGAAGCATTTATGTGTATGTATAGCTATAAACACGCATAGTATAAATTGATCAACACTAACCCGAAAGCAAGCACATCTGGCCGACGACCTTTGTCGGTCCTGAGCAAATCGTCAAGTGGTGGCACAGTACGGAGTGCATTTATATTCCATGTGACCACGCGGATATTCAATTCCTCCAACATTATGAAAGTGATCTGTATTATGGCATACACTGCAGTATGGTATACGGTGTGTTTAATATGACATACGCTGTTCACAGCTGTACAGTCAGTGTCTGAGCGCTCGCCTCCGACATTGAACTGAATATCCTTATCAATTTGCTGATCAAAATATTTACAATTTTACATACGTCTCATGTAAATAACACCCGAGTCAAAGTTCGCAACCCGACCCCCCGCCAGTGAACCTTTTTCGAATGAAAACGCCCAAACAAAACGATGACAACAGATAGGTCCAAATATGTATGTATAAATAAACCGATACCATATGTCTCCTAAATCCAACACATACGTATATGCATGAGGTTTTATTCCTCAATATTCGCGTCCTTCGGACGTTAGTTCAACCTGCTATTTTATTCTTTCTACATTTCTAGAGTGAGGGTTATGTCAATATTAAACATTTACCTGCGACTTGGGAATCGGGAGACGCAACAATGCCAATGCTATCTTCATTGCTTTTTATTAAACCTTAAAAAGACTAAATTTCTTGCCCTCCAGTATGTATTTGACATTTCAGTAGTAACTGCTCGCCAATGCTGAAAGCATTCGTTGGTGTACTCTCAAAGTCGTATTTTTAACAATATGTAAAAATCTGATAAGAGAATACATTGTGCATGTAGATTGACTATAAGTTGTAACTGTTGATTAAGCTGTCAACGTATTGCTCAGCTATAATCCCCACAGAGTACGTTACAATTACCGTATGTAAATTTGCCAAATAAAGTATGTAAAGTTCGCAATTAAATTTTTAGTTTAAATATACATACGTATCATCGAAAATTCTACAACCGTATACCATAAAGAATCATCAAGAAGAAAGTATATTGACTGTGTTCTCGAAGACTAGAATGCCATGTCTGACATAATTTAATAGTCAATCTAGAAGGCGGACAGTATTATGTAACTCACATTACAATTCTAGATACATTCTGGGACCTTCCGCTGTTTAAATGTGCATCCGAATACTCCATTATGAGGATTAATTATATCCACGACTACTATAGTTACAGAGGCCGTAATATCACTAAAAAATAGCCTTCTAAACACTTAAACCTTGTATAAAACAGTCTCCGGTGGTTCTCACGGTCGGACGAAACCTGATTTTTGCTCGCGACCCTAATGCCTTCATCCGGAGGGTCATGTGCCTCTTTATGCCTATTTCAAAGTGATTTATAGAAAAAAAGAATTCTCATGAAATTTGATGACGTAGTTCGTGATACTAGTAAATTACAATGTTTGTCCGGTACACGTGTGCCAGCTTCAAGAATAAATCACGATTTTTGAAAACTGGACCATGAGTATATGTCATGTACAAATAGTATAAATAGTGAGTGAGGTTGACATATTACAACATTGACCTTACTCTACAGGATTTCATTTCTATAGTAAGCGTCTGTATCTTGTTCTTTCCGAACTAGACACATTATTCAGACTCGATGAAGAGGCTGATGCTTATGCATGCAATTGGATGCGGATGTTCCCACTCACGTTAGTGTACGGGTTCATCATTGATGATAATCATCATGCAGGGCCTCACTGAGAGTCCACCTTTTTTATACAAATATAACAATTATAATAAATCGTAGAGAAGTTGAAAGATAACAGGTGTGATATGTAGACATAGATGCCAAACTGCATGTAATCATCATTTTTGCTTGTTTTTATTTACAGTTTGTGTCGCAGTTCACAGCTTAACTGCTCACAAAACAAGGCATACTTTATAAATCAAAGCTGGCAAGTTCACAGCTTAACTGCTCACAAAACAAGGCATACTTTATAAATCAAAGCTGGCAATAAACGTTCACGAACGACTTCTACAGAAATATAAATATCAAACAATGACATTTCCTTGTTGACAATGGAAAAGTACTGTTGTTATTAGAGGGTTTGTAGTTGTGCTAGTATTCGTACTATAGGTCCGCTGAAACGTAGACATATTCCGCATAGGTGACATATACGGCACATAGGGACCCAGATACTTGTCGAATGCTCCCATTATTGACGTATCGTAACTCAATTTCGTACAATTATACACCTAAGTATACGCGAAAGGCATTGCGTGGGTCGTGGTGACTACCAATTAGTATGAGGGAAAAGGCAGCTGTGTTGCTTCGTAGCGTGAGGTAGCATTATATATTCACCATGCAATAGTATGGCGGGTTGTCTTGGAGGCGAGGACTGACCGACTATTACAGTAGTGGAGTTCTACATACATACCTAACCCTAAAACCCAAAAGCGAATCGACGCTCATTTGCGGAACTGTTGTGTGCACACATCCACACCTATGATCAATTGGCTCGAATGTCGATAGCTTTGGGTACACACTCTGTTCCTATGCAGTATATCGGATCTATCGTACAGCTCACATTGCGGTGTCCGGAACAACATGAGACAATTCAGGGTGATCTGTCAAAGGGCAGTGGAGCATATGCAAGTGAAATCGCAAATCATGTAGTCACCAGATTATTTCGGGCTCCAAACGCCGTGATATAACATGAAGAGAGGATTATATGGATCTACAAGTAATGAGGCAGCAATGAAGACAGCGTTGCTTTGTTTGCTGATAGCCTGTTCACGATAGATGAATAAGCGAGATAAGCCAATACACAAGACGAAACTTCGGGTACTGATACTCGACTTTCTGGCTCGTTCAAGTACAACCATCTAAAATTTCTAAATGCTTAAAATCACATCCATGACTTCTCTCATTCTGTAGAACCCTATTTTTTCGTATGCTGGAATTTTGCGCTGTTAAAGATTTCAGATTTGATAAAATACCTCGTGCCTGTATATATACAGATTCTCGATAAAATACTACCGACATCAATTTGGCCATCGTATCATATAGGATGCATATACGATTGTCGGTGCGACAAAATCTAGCAATAGTCACGAGAATTTCGTCTCATTGTATTCAGATACGGATTACAGCACTTTTATACGATCGGGCTGATTTTCTTCGCAACAGATTCGTAGGATGGCTTCATCTTCTCAGAGGTACCGACCAAATTGTAGTCACAGTCATAGATCGATACATTCTGTCCTGGGCATATTCAAACACAGACTTTCAATTTTTCTTCTTGCCGTCCAGTGCTTCGAGTATGACAGTGTCACATTGAGATTCCATAATACAGCACAACAATGCTCGATTTGACTAATCAAAACTGTTACCCGCGTATGCAGTGTTCGATCTTTCCGTAGAGGATATCAATCATTTACACATCGCAAGTGGCTTTTGCGTTGAGTTTTCGGACGGGCTCTATTTACTTTATTTACATCTACGCAATCATTTACCAACTGAATGGATATGCACTCGGTTATCGTCGCCTCCGCAGAGGATCTGTTCTTTAGACGGCCACGCGACACATAAAACCTTGCCCTCGATGGCTGTGAACAGAATTGTGAGAATTGTGAGAACACCGTCAGTGAAGTTGAGTTGGACATGAACTATTAAACACAAACGGATGAATCATGTAAGAGCCAGATGATCAAATAAACAAGATATACATGGCAGGGGCGAGAGTGCGACGAAGATATATATGACATACCGCGTACACGTGCGAAAATTGAGTGCCATCATTGCGCTCCAGATGAAGAAGTACTATACACCAAATCAGATTTATAGACACCTATCACATATGCACTGATACGTACAGTTCAGCATCTCTTATCTCATGCGACAAATACAAAATGGCATACCTTTAACAGTGTGTAGTGGGATACTCGAGCGCGCGTCCCATATTTTAATATCGCCATCATACGCCGCTGACACAAACTGGTTGCCGTCGGTCGGGCTCCAAGCCACTGACGATGTCATGCCCGTGTGTGATACCAGAGTACGTTTGATCATCGTGGTTGCTGAATGAGAGATTGTGTTCAAACACTAGGGTTGTGAGTAATTGAGAAGCAATCATTGTAATATATATATACAAACACACACACGCACATATATATATATATATAAATTTACATACATACATATACTCATACATATACACACACAAACATGAACATAAACATAATTATAACTATAACCATAATCACACAAACACACACATAGATATATATATATATAACAACTTTACATATATATATAATTGCAAATGCACACACACATATAGATATAGACATAGATATAGATATTCATATATACAAACATGTAAATATATATATACATACGCTCACATACACACACCCACACGAATATATATATATATATATATATGAATATAGATTTATAGATGGCTTGTCTCATAGGTTAAGAGACCGACACATTGCGAATTCATACAGATGACCAGAGCACTAGCTCATGCTACGTTCTCGTCATGACTGTGTTTGTACTGTGTAGACAATAAAGCCAAGATGTATTGCGAAATATATGTGGTGAGCAATACGGTACGCGACGCAAGTATATCATACTTGCATACATGATAGGCCAAAGTGATGAAACAGATAAATGAGATTGGTACGGCACATACGAGGCATAATCATACACTCAATTTGCACCCACTCCCCGCGAGCTCAAAAGCATCTGAACCACCACTTCCCTCCACAGACTGAAGCCTGTGAGAGACTAAAACAGAATCACATACGACCAGGACCGCAGCTTAAAACACACACCAGAGCAATGTATGCAGGTACATACACAGACATAACACACACAACACAAACGCACAAGGGCTTCTGCGGCTCCACTAACCATCAAATTCTTTGGTGTAACATGTGCTATGTACACCTGGGTATATACACTATGAAGAGGACACTGTAGCATCTTGCTCACTCGCATACACACAGCTGGAATCAACCCACACATCCAACTTGGCAGCCCCCCACATCCACACTCAAACCCCATCCACAAGCTCACAATTAATGACATCACCAAGACACCCGACCCCTGTTGTTCAATCATACCACTCTGGCGCGGGTCCCATAACCGCACGGCCTTGTCGGCTCCCGCTGATACCATCAGATTGGCACTCTCCGAGTACGCGATGCTCTGTATAGCCTTACCCCCCACGAGTGTGTGCACCACACGGCCGCTATTGATATCCCATTGTCGTATGCTGTGATCCCACGACGCACTGTACACGGTGTTCTGTGGGCCGTATACGACCGATGTGACGCCGTTGGTATGGCCCTCGAGTACCAGCGACGCCTCCCGCGTGGTGGTGGTTGTGCGCTGGGCGGAGACTGTTGGCGGGTTGGACGGAGGGAAGGGATGTGATGAGGAGGTGAGTGTAGAGACCCGATATGGCCAGACAGGTCGAAATGAAACAACAGAGAGGAATTGTGACGAATGGTGTATCTATTCTGTGATATGTATATGCTTCTCAGTACGTCGTACATGTTTGGTACAATCGTTGGTGTGGCCCACGCACGCTATCAATTGCAGAATTGACTACCGACATACCCGACAATTTGAGAAGATCTACAACATGCACTTGGATAGTTGCCAATCCGTATACAAAAATATCTACAAACCCCTCATACCGTTTGTTTTCCGTTTCTTCTTTCCGCTTTGTTCCTCTTCGCCCTCCAGCGAGCCCGCGGGTGCCAATGACCACACGCGCAGAGTCTTGTCAAATGAACCACTAACACAGGTCTGCCCATTGGATGATACAGCCACGCCTTCCACACTTCCCGTATGGCCCGATAGTAATAGCTGCGATGCAGGTATAGATGAGGTGAGCGTAGGAAGGGTAACCACAATTGATGAAAGTACTTGGATACAAATACTCGCAGCAGTAGGGTGATGTGCGATGTATTCGTACTCATGCTATTGGATATGCTTGTGCGTGATCACTGAATACAAATACTCGCAGCAATAGGTATATAAGCGTTGTCTGATTGGAGCACTCTCTTATACATAGGGCAGTTAGAGGGAATACGATCCGTATAGCCAGGTAGCAACGAACCAAAGCCATGGTCCAATGAAAATCGGACAAATATGTGCACCATGTGTTGGCCGTAGGTTCGGCAGCGATCCAAAACCGATACGAGTCGTGTCGCAATTAGGATTCGGACCGTCTATATCCTTATAATAATTATTGAGACTTCGATAGGCAGCATTCAAAGTTTAAAAGGGAACGACCAAAAACCACGTAGTTAAAAGATAGACCAACGAGCTTCAAAATACATAACCCACAACGACGTAAACACGTATGCACACACCTTGGTAGTCAAGCTCTCTTCCCTCACCCCACCCCAAACTCGCAGTGAATGGTCCAGCGAAGCCGTGACAAACATATCATCGCTTATAGTTTCCAGCCTTTTGATACCTCCTGTATGTTCTGCAGCTGTGGCTACACGCTCACCCGTACCTGACCACAAACTGACTACGCCATCATATGATCCCGTCAGTATAAGTCCGTTGCTGTTGGTATCTAGCGCACCCACCCAGTCGTCGTGGGGAAGTTCAGTACTAGCCTCCGGGGCGGGTGTGGCCATGAAAAACTCCAGCTTGACAATTGTCTCCCGCGAGAGAGCGTGAGATTCTAAGTATTTGGCGACCTGATGGTCAGTGAGAGTGCATTTGGGAATATTTAATACAGAGGAATAAGTCATCCATCCAGAACGTAAAATACATATTCGGTTGTTACTTAAGAGACAAGGCTAGAGAATTTTACTAAATACTCATGATACGGTCACATCAAGCAAAGGATCCGTATATGAACAATACACACAATAAGATATATACAGTGTATTGGAAAAGTACAAAATCGTATACATATTTTCAATCTCAGTGTAGAGCTATAGATTCCTAGTTCACATTTTCTACCATGCAGAAAATTCTTTATAAACGCAATACACAAATATAAATAAGAATACGAAAACCAAAAAAAATTATAAATATATATATACATATATAGATATATCTATACATATACATATATTTACATATATACGCATTTGAATATGTATATGTATGTATATATATTATTTATATACATACACACATATATATATATATATATACGCATTTGTATATGTATATGTATGCATTTATATATATATATATATATATATATATATATAAAAATAGACATATACGTACATACACAGACATCCTGCATACATCAATTTACAGATATATGAATAAAGAAAATTATAAATATATGTTTTGGATGCATACATACATATGCATATCATCACATCATCACATATCATATACATATATATATATATATATATATATATATATATATATATATATATATATATATTATATATGTATATTTGTATATATATAGATATGATATATATTTGTTATTTTTACACATCACACACACACACACACATATGTATATACATATATATATATATATCATGCATTATTTTAAAACATATATATATATATATATATATATATATATATATATATATATATATATATAATAAAAAATGCATTTACATATTATATATCTGTTCATCTGTAGAAATCTATAAACACATGTATATAAATACATACGTTGACACATTTATACTTGTATTATTTATATATATATATATATACATGTGTGTATATATATATATATATATATATATATATATATGTGAGTGTGTGTGTGTTTTTTGTGTGTGTATCTTATTTTCTTCTGCTGGTGATCGTGTGGATGCGTGTGTGTGTAGTGTAATATGTACAGGTATCTGTCGTGTACCACTATTAAAGTATGCACCTACTAGATATATCTTTGCGAGCGAACATATATACTTCTAAAATATATGACTGTATGTATGTAATCTAAATTAAATGCATTATATTAACAGAGTGTCTTTCACTACATGCCAGGAGCAGGATGTAGTTAAAGTAACATTCAGTCTGAACAATACACATACCGATGTTCTCAAAAAAAATGCCATCCACTAGAAAGTCGAACGGTATAGGCTTTTCATTTCCAAGCAAATGGTTCACAATTTCACTCAAAGCATATCGCCTGAGGTTTTCTGGGACAGCAATAGGCGTATCTGTGACAGTAAACTGTGCTTCATCGCTGGGAACGAATCTCACTTGCACCGTGCTTGAAGGCCCGGCTTCAATTAGGTTGTTGACATATGTTGACCATCGAAGACTATGTGTCTGTATATTACTTGACTGGAATACTATAAACTAGCTGATGGGCA
The DNA here is from genome assembly GCA_001586965.3 of Sphaeroforma sirkka. Taxonomy (NCBI): domain Eukaryota; class Ichthyosporea; order Ichthyophonida; genus Sphaeroforma; species Sphaeroforma sirkka. The sequence continues at coordinate 80,940 of LUCW03002009.1, read as the reverse complement.
CAGTGCTCTCCTTATTTCTTTGTATATACGCGATGTAGTACTGGGGAAATTGGCAGACTAGATTTCTGCAGTGTGTTTGCGTACCTGCTGTCATAGAACATAGCAACCTCAATTTCAAGTATCATCTATGTAGTCGACATTCCAATAAAATACACGTGCTGTTTATTATCGGTAAAATCGAATTTTATTCTAAAAATAGTACTTCTATGGCATTTTCTCACACTTACGCCAAGCAACATAGATAAATAAATACATGACTGTATTTTGTGGTAATAATATATTAATATTGTAGCATAGACACGTATGTACAAAGTTCAATAGATAAGCTACATTGATCTCATCATAAGCCACATCCACCAACATTTTCATATGTCAATTCCATTTTCTGCAAAACTACAAAGTATACGTTTTAGTTCATCTTCATCCCACAGGACAGAGGATGATGACTCCTTTCTAGCGATTTTTGTTGTTCCAATCGTAGACGACGAGAAGCATACATAGGGGCATTAAGTAGTGATGAATATATACATCAATATGGATATGTGATCCTATGACGAGTTTACTGAACTCGTCTGTGCCTACATGACTGCTCTTTCATTTAGGTGTTACTGTGGCAGTGTGGTATATATTGTTACTTCAGGTGCTGAACTGTCATGTTGATGTGCGCAGATGAAGGATAGTCAATACATAGTCAATACATAGTCTTGTTGCCACAAGAAGACAGCCTGGGATTTAAACCTTTGTCTTGGTGAAAGACTACTTCACTCACATCAGTCCGGTGATATAGCTGTGCACGCATATACTATTATACGTCCAACAAGCCTTCACCAACAATTCATCTGGTTGTTCAACGTTTGCGCATGCTTGCCCCCTTCGTTGCTATGCCGAGGTGTCTACTTGCATGATAACTACATGTTTAGCACACACTTATATTCGGGCCTACGATTGCACACAAACAAAGTTTGTTCGCTATATTCTTTTCTCCGCTTTTAAAGTCGATTGAGTGATATTTTGAGTGCTGTCCAATTGCTGTACCAGTTCCTGAAATAGTGGACGTGCTAATCTATACCCTTAATACAGTCGTATGACGGGTTCATCGCAGCATGTATCATGGTGGAGCGAATAATGCAAACCTGTGTGTGTGTGGTAATGTCTATACCTGTTGATAGTTTTTTTTAATATATATGTAAAACAATCGGCAGAAATACGCTGGCTTGCTTCAGAGTATTGGGTTTTGGGAATCGTTGTTTCTGCATCACCGTTGACTTGTGGTACGGGTCGGGCGAATAGTCACAATTGAATACCATAGCAGTATTCAAGACAGTATTCTTCAAATCCCAGTATGCTATCTGATGGAGTTGCTGGTTCTTATGCTCAATAGCCAACAGTTATTTAACAGTCAATAAAAGTACACAGGTACTTTCATTTTATTGCCGAATCAATTGGACCGCAAAGCAGAGAATTACTGCATATGAATAGAATCTTGGAGGGTATTCTCAATTCCAGTGTAGTCCAATCGAAGGTGTCCCATATCAATCTCATAGAGCCAGCACAACACTTGTTGGTTGGTGATAAATTATATCTTGCTTCTCAATCAGAATCACTGTCGCCCACCACTGCAGCTCGCACCGATGCGGGAAGCATGATGTCGTATCGGTATTCAGGTGCGATCGTGGGTGAAATGTGAATGGGAGCCTCGATTCCTATCGAAGACTTCTCTCAAGGTTGATATTGTCCCGAGACGGAATTTTCAATGCTTTCATAGGAATTACTTATATTTGCAAGAGTCTGATATTTTCTCCATTTGAACAACTAATTTTACGCAAATATGTGTAGGCAGCTTCCAACGAGAATGGAATATCATATATGAAAAGTGGCGTCGTGGTATGTATAATATACGGCAATGTTCGTGCGGGAGCAGATCTAGTCGACAATTCATATAGCTATACATAATTCAACACTTTGGTTTGATTGTGAATCATTGATGTCTTCCCTATAGCGATTAAGCCGCTCACTGACCAGCTTTTGAGTACTGGCTGTGAAATGCAATGTCCAAATAACATCATCAGGGTACGAATGTGCGACATCGACAATTTCATCTAGCAATGCCGCAAGTCGACCCATATTTCGGCTAGGGTCGCCTTCTACTCTCTCTTTGCACGTATCAATATCTATCAACTCGGGTGATCTGTATGGATGTCGCGCAAGAGGAGCAAATGAACCTCTTGGTGGGCATAGTCAAAATACTATGATCACGATTAGCGATCCTAGTATGAAGTGGACCGCAAATGAACACATATGTATACTCTGCGCTATTTTAGGAAATCCAAGGAATTGTAGGAGTGTTGTGCTTTTGACTAGCCGGCATATCGCGCATGCATTATAGTTCCAATTTCTAAGAGTAGGTTGGTGGTGCCAATTTCGAAGGAGCGTGCCGCATGTTGTGTAATCTGATATGCACTCGAGCCCGGAATGTGTTGCACATCAGAATATCCAGACTCACGTGATGTAACCTCTGCGATGAAATCCGAGTAAGAGATATTTGGCTCCAGCCAGGTACATCTGTAGCCATTTATCGGCATAGTCAAATTTGTGCGCAAATTTGATCGCTTTCGTACACAACTCCGCCACATCGTATTTCACTGTGGACAATGGAGCACCTCCCTTACGTATTTTGAGATCGGAGTCCTTGAAGTCTTTCTGAGTAGTCTTATTGTTGATGATCACCGCGGCTAGCGCTGTGCATAAATCATACTCGATATCGTCAGTGGTACTGTCCAGGACATCGTCAGTGTTCCTGTCCAGGACAGCGTCAGTCTCACTCCTTATAAGCATGCCCAGTCCTGCTAGGTCATAATAAACTACACGCCTATGAGTTCCAGCGGAATGTGGCCGGTCTCGCTCTGCATACACTCGCTCAAAATCAAATCCGAAACCAGCATGCTCGGGGTAGTCTATATCCATAGGTTCAACGCGCTGCAGTAGCACTAGATCACTCACTCGGCACACATCGATACGAAAATCCTTCGTGCGTGTCCCTTCCAGAAAGCTGTGTAGTTTGCGAATGTTGTTGCGATCCGAGACAATGTCTACATCCGAGAAGTCGAAGTCGTGCGAGCACAGCATAACACTACGAAAGAGCGGTTCGAGTGGAGCGCTAGGATGGCGCAGATGATTTTCGTCTATGACATTAGTACCCTGTCCTCGAGTCAGCTGGATATGACATTGGAGGTCCTTCGAGACCACGCCGGGTGCACCAGGAACGACCAGTGTATTATCTTTCAGCCAGTTGTAGGATGCCACTGTCTGCAGCCCAGTGATTTCGCATTGTCCTACAGTTTTGTTCATTGAAGACGGCGTCCAAGTCTTCTTCGATGTGGAATCGTTCTTCATACCGCTATTTGTTGTCCTTTGGCAATTTCTATCTTCCCAAGTGTGTTATGTTGCTTGCTGTGTTGTTTGCAACGATGGTGCATCGCTTGATGTTTGATATTGTAATGGATTTTTTGTTAACAATCTACGCAACATTGTTAGAACTAATTGTCTTAATAAATCTGATCACTGTGCGACGTGCGTCGCATTTCGTTTATTTTCCTTCTCAGTACCTGGAATGTCATTAGAAATCATCTCCGTGGTGATAGGCTTTGCAGATGGAGATTAACACATGGGGTAAAGTTTATCTGACTTCCTTGGAGTACGAATGTTTGTGTCAAGGTCAAAGATTGGGTTTTGTACTGCTGTGTGATACAATATTTGGCAGAGTTTTGCAAATTTTGCTTGTTGTATGGTTTCTCTTCGTGCGTATCACCTGTTCAGGTTTCAGAAATCGATGTGGAAGTATAGTGTGATGGTAATTAGAAATGAATGTGCACCTTGTTATCTGAATACTATAATTTATACTCTGTTGATGAGATACTCATGGCTTTTAAGGAATGCGCTCATATACGTGACCAGAAAAATATACCACATATATGATCACAATATCTAGGGATTTTGTTATATATTTTCAAGTAGATCTCGGAATTTTGCACAAGGTATGAACGCTTTCGATCTAGCGATATTGAGAGCGGTGCCTAAGAAGTGTGACCCTACAACTTCTCGTAAATACATTGAAATCTTGTTTGTTAGATGGACTGCGTCAGATACAAACTGTACACGATCTGTGCGAGCCGATGCTATGATGTAACAAATCAACTAGAAAAAGGACATTTTTAATTTTTTTTGTTGAAAGGCATGAGGAGACTAGTTAGTAGCCGCAAATACTTTACGACGCAGTAAATTCTGTATAACACGCTGCAATATCGTCACCGAGCCAAGACCTAAACTTAAAAGTACTAAATGGACACAAGACAGCCTCATAGTACTAAATGGACACAAGACAGCCTCATAGTACTAAATGGACACAAGACAACCTCATTTGTAGGTAATCTGTACGTTCTGAACGGCCTCGAGATTCAAGGTTGTTTGAGGTTTAATATTTAACTATAGCTGGATAAGAAATAATGACGGATAGCGGCCCTTAACATGTTTTAAGAGCTATGTAGAACCTGACATTATTAGTTCTTATAAAAATCACTCGATGTAAAGTTGCAACTGCTGCCGGTGAGATTACCGTATGTGAAAAATGTATCTACTCACTATATTCACAGTAGTATGCAAGTTCTCAAAAAAGAATGTCTATACCCTTCGGGAAGTATTGGTTCGCAAGATAATAAAATCGAGTACATATCTGGCCTCCAAGGACCATTACTTCATTCGCTAACACCCAACTCTCGCATCGCCCCACGCTCATAAACAGTTTATGCAGACGGATTCTTTTTATAAAGAGGCCCTATACACTTGCACTTTTGCAGAGAATGTATGCGTAGCTGCTGTTTTAGTACATAGCACCCGAAATTATAAATAGCATCTATATAATCCACAATTCAATAAATATACGTGCTGTTTATTATCGGTAGTGTCAACTGGATGTTGCTTTGGAGGTTCTTCGAGACCACGCCGGGTGCACCAGGAACGACCAGCGCATTATCTTTCAGCCAGTTGTAGGATGCCACTATCTGCAGCCCTGTGATCTCGCGTCGTTCTACAGTTTTGTTTATCGAAGACTATATCCAAGTATTCTTCGATGTGGAATCGTTATTCATATATTTATTTGTTATTCTTCACTAGAGTTTCTATCTTCCCTTACAAAATCAATTGTATTGTGTTGCTTGCAACGGCGGTGGATCCTTTTATGTTTTCACAATGTACTATGTTTTCTCCTTGTGAGCAGCCTAGTCAATAATGTTGGGATTAATCCAAATGAATCTGATCATTGGCTGTCATGTTGCATCGTTTGTTTTTTTTTCAGCTCCTGACATGCCATTTCATAGTGACAGACTTTGTACATGGAGATTAACACGTGAGTGTCGGTTTATCTGACTTCTTCGAAGTACGAATGTTTGTGTCAGGGTCAGCATGTTAGTTCTGTACTGCTGTGTGATACAATGATAGCAAAGTTCTGCTTGTTGTACTTGTATGATGTTCTCTTCGTGGGCGATACCTGCTGAGGTATCAACAAATACAACTAAAAGACTTCCAACGTGTGTGTACACAGACCTAGTTTAAAATCGATGTGGAAGTATAATGTGATAGTATTTCAAAATAACACAATGTGCGCCTTACTAACCGAATACTATTATTCATTGTTTGTTGAGATATTTAAAGCTTCTGAGAAATGCGCTCACATAATATAGACCACATCCATGATCATAGTAGCTAAGTGTGTTGTGGTAGTCAGGTAGACCTCCAATCTTGCATTTAGTATGGATAATTTTAATGGTCTAACATCATTAAGTGCGGTACCTATAAAACATGTCTCTGCAATTTCTCGTAAATACATCATAATTTTGTTGGTCAGGTAGTCTGCGATACATACTGTTCAAGGTCTGTGTGAGCCGATGCTGTGTTACAACAAATCAAGTAGAATAAGATCCTTTTTTTTTTAAAGCATGAGGAGACTAGCTGGTATCCTACTTGTATATATTGTATACACGCTGCATTAGCCAAGGTTAGGTTTAAATAAGGACATAGGATAGCCTCATTTGTAGCTGTCCTATACTGTACAATCCGAATGGCCCAGATTCAGGGTTGTTTGAGGTTTGATATTCAACTTTCTGTCCAGCAACCTTTATTTTCAATCTTATATGACTGATACATAATGCCTCGCAGCGATATTCTTTTCCGCAGTGTTGGGTGAGAATTAATGACGGATAGCGTCCATATTGTGTTGTAATAGAATCTGACATGTTCAGGGTTATAACAAGCCACGCGATATGTATAAGTCACAACTACTGCCGGTAAGAATACTATACATATGTCAAAAGTGTAACTACTCAGCCGTAGACAAAAGAAATAGGCTTCACAGTAATATATAAGTTTGATCTCAGAAAAGAATGAATATACCCTTTCGAGAGGCATTGGTATTGGAGTCGCACATCTATTGATTTCGCGCGATAAATTAAATCGAGGTCATATCTGGTCTTTAAAGACCATTCCTTCCTTTGCTGGCGTTTAACTCTCGCGTCGCCCAAAGCTCATAAAATGTTTACCCAGATAGCTTAGTTTTATAAAAGATATCTCATGCACTTGCACGGCTGTACCTAAATTCACTTCTGAGAACCCAACCCTCGGCCAGGGGCATGTTTCCGAACTCCCACGGGTTCGGCAATTCCCTACGAAGAATAGCGAGTGTGATTGTCAGAGCAATCTCATAGAACCAGAAGTTCAATGTGGTCAGCGCTATAGACTAGTTGGTTCTGAACACAAAAAGGCGCATCGACTGAAGCGGATGACCCATATTTTCAAATAGAAATACAGAGCAGTCATAACTGCTGAGAGCTATAGAATATAAATATATATATATATATATATATATATATATATATATATATATATATATATATGTATGTATGTATGTATGTATGTGTGCATGTATATGTATGTATGTACGTATATATGCCCAGTCGTCACAGGCATCACATATTGGATATGGGCATAACAAACCCAAGTAATATGCAACCATCATCATTTTTCACTGCGACAACTGTACCCTCCCGACCGCCTGGGACACTCCAATATATACAGTCAAAACATTCATAGGGATGCACCTACCTCGTTCCCAACTTTTCCCAGCCCGCCTCCGCTCCAACCCATCTTGTTGAGTAGTTTAAACCCTTTATTGGTAGCTTCAATTGGCTTGGCCTCAGATGCGGATTGGACAGGAGCGTTACGATCCCAGGTATCAGTCCAGTGCCCACCGGGTTTGTCGACCCGCCGTTTCTTGGCTCTATCAACTGCGGTTACGGATGTTGCATCCAATATTTATGTGCGATTCTATTCATGTATGTTCAGGTACACCATATATATACAGAAGCATTGCCATCTCCTGCACAACTTTACATGAATAAGATGGTGATTATAAACACAGCGTGCCAGCCACTCCTCACTGCACTGAGTCTTTTCATATGCAGGGCCATATAGCTATTCAAATGCAGGCCATATTAAAATATTTGAACAAACAGAGATAGCGCTCAAACAGAAGTCAAAATAATGTGCGATTGACGACATGTCCGTTCAGCACAAATGCATACATACAGTGAACGTCCAAACATGCGGCAACACGTATGCGCATACAATCTCCCAAATATACGTACTCAATCAGACCACCTGCCTCTGGCACGTCCAAACGAGGGACAAGTATTCGTATGTCGCGAAAAAAAAAAGCAATCCTGAAGCAAGCGTATAGATGAACAACTCTGTGAATGAGACTCGAAGTTGACGTGACAGGGACATAGCAGATCGAAACAGTGGGGTTCACACTAGAAAGAAAGTAACTGAAGAACGCTCGCAACCCTCCTGCACCCTCGCACGTACCATTATACACATGTAAGATGCACGTATTCCAATACTAGTCCGACACAACGCCTGATCACGCATGCGCTGTGATAACTGCACAGAGTCGGAAGTAGTTCATACCCTTAGGAAACAAGCCATCCACGCAATCGCTACCTTGTGCAGACGAGCGTATGTATACATATACACTGTTGTATATATACAGATGTACACTGCCACGTACACACACCTATACAGTGCCACGTACACACACAGATACACTTGCCCAGTACAAATTTACAAATATGCCCTGCCACATACAAGCTGACCTATCCACACATATGTGTATACGCACACACACCTACACACACCTACCGTAAGTCTTATCCGACATCACCTGCGGGTTCACGGCCCGACTCTCCCTGTCGAGACCGAACTTCCGTTTATGCATTTCCATATGGTGGTCTACTCGACCTGATTTTAGGCCGGGGAGATCGACGGTTGTCTGTGGTTGCGCTGAGTGGCCGGGTTTAGTGATCTGCACCGGAGCGGCTGAGTATAGATTTGACAGTGGAGAGCAAGGCTCAATACATGACATGACAGCGACACAGGTAAAGTGAGAATGCGTAAACAAGAGATACACAATCAAAGCATTAGACCAAGTTTCAAGCAGCGGCCAAAAAAGGAGTCGTGCTATAGCAATACGGTAGTCCAGCCGGGCCAATAAAATGAGCGGCTATATTCGTAACCAATAGCATGTACTTCGGGTTGAGAATTGAGATTAAAATACCAACAGTCTCTAACAGTACAAGATGGGTGACAGCAGCAGGGCAATACGAGGGTGACTCAGCGTCACCGTATATGCAATGACTTTGAGGTGACAACACCACGGAGAGGATCAAGACTCGGCTAACTGTGACAGTCTGTGGCCCATGCGCACACGGAGTGAACATTCAATCGGTTATAAATGATATTGCCGGAGGAATCGGATGTGATCCCAGGCAATCCGTAGGCGAATCAGGGTTGATACCCACGAAACAGTATGAATACAACTGATTGTGATCACCTGGCACAGTTACAATATCCGTTTGATATAGACCCTCATGCAATACCGGAAACAGAGGCTTATCACTGGTAGTATTGGGGTGCTATCAGTGTGGTATGCGTATCGTATCAGGTCACATATACACACCTGCAATGGACGTCCACCCACAGGCACCCGCCGCTGAATTGGCCGGGGTGTGAGTTGGGGTCTCAAAGTGCTGGGCACACACAGCGCAGGACTGCGAACCGGGATGCGCATGAACTAACATAGTTGTTTTGCCTATCCGCAGCGTGTCTTTATGGAACAAGCCTTGCCGATGTAGTCCGGAATACTCATTACTTTTACTGTGTACAGTATTGCGGATATTGGTACGTTATGAGACTAGTCACGCTACCAACCATTGCTTGCTACAGAGCACCACACACATGGGATTTTATGCAGGTGTTCAATGATAATTTAGCCGCAATGTCAAGGCGTAGGTGATCTGTTGCCTTAATGTACGAGTATATGTGCCCTGAGTTATATATAGTAAGTAGTTGAAGAAACAAGAATGACGGTATTTTCGTAGGATTACAATGTACATTTCTGGTACCACTTGCACCGATGTGTATTTAAGAGTGTACAAAGGCAAACTTTATATATGCAAATAACAATGGCTATATACACATACGTAAGCCAAATGGCTATATACACATATATAAGCCCCACTTGCACGCGCGTGTACACGTAAACAGACCTACGGCGCATATACATCTATCCGAATCGTACACACAACACCAAAATTCTCGGGCATATAACACTACGCTACCACACCGTCACTCACACACACAGCCACCTGCAACCCGCTTACTCTGCCGCAGGAATCTTTCGGTCGTTTATATAGGTGCCCTCACTACTCCCCAAGTCTCGCAGCCAAAAGGGTGTGGCAATGCAGTCCTCAGCATCCTCAGCTGTGCGAAGCAAAGCACCGTGAGCCACGGTGTCTTGTATAGCAATCTAGAACACAGGAACACTCTAATATGAAGGACCGTTGATCTCACTGATGATGATCCACCTACTAACAACACTGATACATGCCGCACAGCACATAAACGTGTATTGACACACACACACCCGGACGCCATTGCTGGGTGAGTTGTGCGACTCTCTCGTCTTCGCTGGGCCACGTGCGTATCTCCACGTGGTCACTCGATACACTGGCCTCGTTGAATTGGATCAAATGACCATGTCCGCTTTCTCTGTGTGATTGTCACAGAATATACAGAAGTACAAGAAAGGATATAAGATCCACACACAGCGATTTGATTTAAAAGCATCCCCTCAGGTACACACGATTTCGTGTGTGTGTATACGTCTGCTTGTGTGCAAGTAGATGCACCTATAACTATATTCAGCACTCTCCGTTCAATTGTGTCTCCAGCCAACCCTAATGCAGGGACAACAACTTTAGGCACAACTGGCGATACTCGCACATAGAACCCCTTTACATGCACATAGATGATACGTGTACATCCCTCTCTGTAAACACACAAACACATGTCTGCATGCAACACTCACCGTCCGATAGTGCCTCCATCCAGCCCTACTACGAAAACTGTGCCTGCGGGTGTATTCGGCGACTCTTGCACGATCAATCGGATGCACAGTATCTCTTCGTCTGCCGCATGCTGTGTGGCTGCGGTTGTGGCGGTGGCGCCGTTGCCATAGTTATTATCCACCCAATCCGCAGCCGAGGAGTGGAACTCGTATTCATTTGTGGCCTGAAGTAGCCGAAAACATAGGATTGGGCAATTTGAGTACAATAACTCAGTCACGAGTGCGAGTCTTTAACGCAGATAAACTGTAACAAACGGAAATGAGGTAGGATGCTGACCGAGCGTTGAGCCACAACGTCCTTCCCTTAACCATGCGTTTAACGATTTACACAAACATGCATGACTCACCGGGTTGAGGTGATGGTAAGCCTGGGCCGTGGGGTCAAAGTAAAGGCCTGACTGTGTGTGGTAGTAGTAGCCGGTGGCGTAGTTGTAGTACATCCCGCTATTCTCGTCCCACATCATTCCGGTATTCTGCAGTGCAATGTGCTGTGGATTTTGTGTGGAGGAACGGCATAGGTTGAGGCGTGGTAGTAGATCCAAAGTCATACGTCGCTCGGGTGTTTAGCTATATACGCCGCGATGAAACTAAATGCACCAACAATGCTCTGGCAACCAAAAGCAACATCAAAATCAACAGCCCAAGTGAACACGCTGATACCACTCAAGTACCCACACGACCAGAACTATCAATACACGCTAATGGGTGGTCCATGCATGTAGTCACACGCCGTTGCAACTTCCGCTACGGAATCATTATTTTGTGCTAAGGATTGCGCACCTGCATGTCTTGGGCCGTAAGTGGCGCATCGGTTGGGTCTAGGCTGTCAGGCACGTCAGCGGCATACCCATCTGGAGAAGTTATGCGACAAAGTCAACGCGAGTGCTGAATACAGAATTGTATATGAGTGTACACACAGAATACACCAGAATGTAGGAGAGTGTGCATACTCAATTCGTCCGCAGCATATTTACTTCAAAGGTTTGACATGATGCTGATTTGTTCCTTTCGTTACACCGGCCTCCTTGCTATCCCAGCAGACGCGATAGTCCCATACACATACTCGAATACACATACTTTGATAGTCTCATACACGAACTTTGTTAGTCTTATACACATACTCGCATACACATACTTTGTTGCTCGGGATGAGTCACGTGCCCGTTCGCCTGCGGTTGCTCCATAGGCAGAGCGGCCTTCAACTGGTACTCTAAATCCAACTCCACATGCGATACAAACCCCTGGGGCAATGGCCGTAGGCAGTATAAACAAGGTCCCAGATCGCCTACGGGTTCACCGGCCGTGTGTGTGTCTGTGAGTTGTTGGTGGTCTTCTTTGAGCTGTGCGTGCGAGTCTTTGAGTCGCCTGTAGTCGTGTCGCAGGTCTTTATAGTCCAATTTGAGGTCTGCGTACTTCTTGGAGGTGGTGGTCAGGCGCTCGCGGAGCCGCTCTATAGATTGCTGCACGGGTATTGTATCGATATTAACGTGTTGTCAGTTCATGCGTATGGACCTGTAGTATAGCTCATGAGCGATATTCATAGTATAGCTCTTGAAGATTGCTGCACGGGTATTATATCAATTTTAACGTGTTATCAGTTCATGTGTATGGACTTGTAGTATAGCTCATAAACGTTATTCATAGTATAGCTCTTGAATGGGTCAATAATTGTGTTGAATGGGTCAAATAATTAGTGAAACCGTGATCAAGTGTACGGCTTAGTCCAAATGTATATCTACTTTCTTGATATAGCAGACATTCACAGTCGCGTCTCTAAACATCTTCAATGGTGACATCGAACGAGTAGACCGGCCAAGAACAGATATGTATTCAGATCATTGGAATATCGAACTGCAACTGGCGGCTACCTGGCAACCAGGTCAATTTCCCCTAGCTAGTCAAGGTCCCTACATATGTCCTCATGGTATGATCTGTTGTAGTGTGAGGGTATCATCTAACCAGGCCGACCTACCGCATGAGAGACTGATTATTGGTTGATTGATTAAAAATATGGTAAGGTATCTGGTGTTTTGGTCTATGAATAGTATACCCACTTCAGGCACAACCCTGTTCTTGCCATGTCACAACAGAGGTCTAGCGACATGGCTTGTCCAATCTGATATCGCATGCGAGAGCCGATCATACGATGGTGCACAGATGGGTTAGTACAGCTGCCAGGTTACATAGATCGGTATACTACAAAACAATACGCACAACGCCAAGACTGCTTTACCACAGCGCAGCGTGAGCTGTAGCAAAATACTGATAATGTCGTGAGCAAACCCTGAATGGCTTTATGAACCCATCCACAGAATCATTCTCTGAAATTGAAGCAAACACTTGTATCGTTGAAGGCATACGTGTGTATCTCTGTGTACATATCAGCCAACATTGTCTAACTGTTTGTACAAGTAGATCTGAAACAATACACACAGCAACGCACCTTGGCCATGCACGAGACATTTCTGTCGGCGACCGCTTGTGTAGCCTCTAACTGTTCGTTGCGCCGTTTCAGCTCAAGCATCTCAGCCTCGGGCGCCAAGAGATGTGTCTGTGCCGTTGGTAGCAGATGCATGCAGCATGCACACACACACACACACACGGGAGAGAGAGAAACAAACGCAGTATTGTGTGAGTACTTGCCCACTCAATAGGCTATGTAGTAGAGTGTGGTCACGTGTGATCAAATGTGATCGTAACTCGCATCTCTACACCAACTGACGAGTTGGGCTGTATTAACACTCGAGGAGCCTGATGGAGCGCAAATGCGCTTCTGTATGCTGAGTTTGTTGGTCGGTACATAAATAGAAACCTTAGCATCGCCCGCATTCTCGGGAAGATCGCCCTCTACGTGCAGCACGTGGCCAGTTTGAGTCTCCCCTTTAGTATCTCTCCTATCTCTGCTCGGTCGCGCACGTCGGCTTGCA
>LUCW03002009.1:37500-62500 GCA_001586965.3 Sphaeroforma sirkka | reverse complement strand
ATTTTGTACTTGTGAACCGACAAAGTCTAGTTGAGTTATAAAACAATATCTTCATTTCAATCCTCGTTTTAACTGTACATACAATCGTTTGACTGGTATGTGTACTCTGATATTTGGTTTGTACTGTACACGTGTACATGCCTGCAAGCTCTATTACGTTTGCACACACACATATATATCATATTTTGGTGATTATATAGATAATTGATTCATAATCATGAGCCTTAATTTCAGGGTTCTATTTATTGAACTGTCTATGCACTAATTAGGACATGTGCGTACCTCGATCTCTTGTGCAAAAATTAGCTTATGAAGAGGTACATCTTTTTGGTATGAGTCATCTATGGTGTATTTTTGGATGTACGAATGTATCTCTTTATTTGATGTCCCAAGTAGTCCTGCGGGACATTGTTGTGATATATTTCGGTCTCAGTGAACCCCGCATGCCAGCATTATACATGGGAATTAATCCTCAAATGGAGTCAATTCGGTCAGAAATGTTGCTGGAACTACTTGTGCGTAAACGCGCCCTAGTATTCTTTTAGAAGTGCATTTGTGCGTATAACAGACGGTCTCCTTGATCTCTAAGTACATTCACATGCATATATGTATTATATTCGTCTGAGTGCCCCACAGTCCTGGGCGCAGTCATAGAACTCCTCGAGTAGTAGTTCAAACGTTCGTATAAAGTTTCTAACCGCAACCCCCCCCCCCCCCCCCCCCGATTGGCATACATTGGTATCTCTTATCACGTGAATCCACCAACTGGGACTAATAACGAAGAAAGGCTGCTTTTCAAGTATTTCTAACCTTGAATGTACGTATCGTCGTATATTTATTACATAACATACATATGAATTCTTATCATCTGTCTCATTATTGCATGTTACCCCACCACAGGCAAAGCCGCGGCGCGCGAAGCTAAGATTGCCGCACTCGCCGCACTCAAAGAGAAAGCAAAGGCCGAGGCCGAAGCAGCCAAGGCTGCTGCCGCAGAAGCGGCTGCCAGCTCTGATAAGGATGCTGTAGGCGCATACTTTGTGGCACAGATGCAGGCCGGGCAAGAAGCGCTAAACAAGGGAGATCTGGATGGATGCGCGACACACTTTGCGAACGCCGTGACGGTTTCGGAGACACCGATTGACATCCTGGTGTACTTGAAGCAGTCGATACCCGAGGAGTTGTTTTCGGTATGTGCGATGTGTTGAGTGCTTGGGGGTTGGCGTTGCTACGCCTATATAAAGGTTATATTATGTTTATAACAATACTTGTATAGGCAGCAGTATAAATACCTGCTCATTTGTTGAAGTGTTTGTAGTAGTCAATTGATCTATGTCTTTGCAATTGTTGTCAGGTCGGTTATTATTGTCTTGCGTTGTAGTGTGGTGTGAAATAGGTATAGCTCATGGCTTAGGCTCGTGTATGTCAATGAAGTCGATGCCTCAAGCTGGCTCATGGTGTGTAAACATGTGTGCTTTGCTTCTCCTTGTTATATTAGCATATAAATACACGTGCTTGTGCGCCAGCGTGATATATATGCTTCTACAAATATGTGTAATGTTCTAAATCCTGAAACCCTACATATGAAGTGTGGCATTTTATGTAAAGTTTCTGTTCTTGTATACTAGGCATCCTTTAAAAACGATTAAGCATATCAGATATGCTCGACGAAAAGGCTGGCTCGATCGTTCTCAGAATATCAGATTGCAATCTAATTATTTGTCCGTTTAGTGATACGAAATATGTATATATGTGTGTGTGTGTGTTAGTGTAGAAATCACGGGAGAGACGGTCTCACATTTCAGGAATCGTGTTGCGTTATCTGTTGGGTGATGGGCCTAAAATAAATGTACCGAGCATTCGGCTTAAATCGGGAACTGTGGTTTGTGCTTTAGGATCATAAGAAATCAGTCACTGCCGCATGGTCTCGATCAAAATATTTCACAATGGTGTTGCATTCTGTATACTTAGACATGAATTTCTTGGATATTTGAAAGAAATCGATCTGCACAAGTGATTACTGATAGTTAGTGAGGTGAACAGTAGTTTACCATGCACCAAACACATACTAATCGTGCATCGTTTTGTTTTTTTATATATCACAGCTGATGGTTAAGAAGATTGACCCAGAGGTGCTCAGAGACAAGTACTTCGACAACTTCCCTGGAGAGGGTACTGGCCTGCGCGTAGAGCCTACGGATATCAAGTACAAGCAGAATTGCATGTTCGCTGTAAAGGACTTTGCTGAGGGTGATGTAATCCACACCGAGAAGCCTTTCCTAAGCGCGCTCCTACCGGATATGGATCCTGCGGGTTATTGCGGACTGTATGTCGTCGAACTTATCAGTCTTTACGCGACGTTAGTGTGCACTGTTCTTGTACGCCAGTGATACTCGCTGTGTTCACTCTCCACATACAACCTATCATAGTCACTAACCTTCGGTCCTTCTCGCACTCTACTTGTAGATGTGCCATTGTTATCACTGATGTAGTTCCCTGTGCGCAAAACTGTGGCCAGGAGTTCTACTGCAGCACCGATTGCCGCGATGTCGCATTCGGATCCCACCACGCCATCCTTTGTTCTGGAGGTATGCTTGTGCTATATTGCAGAGAACTTATAAATTTAACTGCAGTAAACGTTGACGCACCATGAAAACATGGTTTTCTGATAAGGTGGCTGCGAAATCAATACATGTGTCATTTGGGCATCGACTTTAGATTCTAGGTCTACTAAAAAACGAAGTGTGGCGTTAATCGTTGGTTGTGATCAGTCATCAGGGGGTCTTGTAAACTGTGTCTTGACTAATTTCTGGCCGTGTTGCCCCCTGCATGTCCCATTGGCGTTTTAATTGCACATAATGTGTTCTCAGATGATTCACGTGATAGTGAGTTGTTCGCCGTATACCCCATACTGTGTGACAGAGCTGAGACGCCTGTACTCGGTTTGGTCTTTTGCGTACACCCAATGAGCTTTGGGTACTTTGCTTGGTATGCATGCGTGTATGCCAGATCAACCTCTTAATTTCTCTTTGTCTTGGCGCGAGTGTGGCTTTATGGACGTGTTACTACGTTCATCACCAGACTCTGCGCCTTCCTTTGTGAAGTACTTTCAACAGCGCGCGTGTTATTGCTTTGTGCTGTGGTGCTCTACAATCAGCACATGATTGAACATATGTGCAGGTCGTATATCTATATGTATGGATATTCTAGATCGCTCAATCGCCGTACGACTTATTTAATCCCATTCTATTTATAGCCAAGTTCTCCGATCCCACCGACCCGATGGCCATGCTCGTAGCACACACCAAGTCCACCGGCCGCAAAGAGGTGCTGATGGTAGGCAAAGCCCTCGCCCAGGTGTTCAACCCCAAGCCCGTACGCGACTGCACCGCCGACATCGCTCACCTGTCGTTCGACGAGCCCCTCCCCGCACCCAATGAGATGGTCAAGAAGGAGTTTGCGCTGCTGCTGCCAGTGCTAAAGGCCAAGGTGGAGCAGGCCGAGCAGATCCTGACCCTGGATAGTTACGCGGCGATGCTGAGTAAGATCAAGCGTAACGCGATCCCTTTCACCACCCACCCCAACCCCAAGGGACTGATGGTGAAGTCTGGACACGCCGTGTACCTCGCAGGAAGCTTTATAAACCACTCGTGCGACCCCAACGTGAAGATTAGCTTTGTCAAAAAGACGAACCAGATCCAGTACACGGCTCGCAAGGCGATCAAGGCCGGTGACGAGGTCTGCTTCGCATACAACGGTTTCAGCATGAAGGTATGGATGGTGGAGAATGTATATGTCTCGGACTATGTAATGGGTGGTATATGCGTACTAGAGTATACATTTGGTGGTATATGGTTGCCTATAGTCTGTACCTAAGAACAACCCCTCAAACGTCCTAAACTCCCTGGATTTAAAGCATTTCATAGTTCCATGATGGAGCGTGTCTGCACATATTATCGAACAGTTCAACTTCTGCTTGCGCATTCGCACATACACTTGCGCCGTGGTGAACAATACATATACCGCTTTTGGAGTCTGGTATCTTTAGACTTACGTTTCTAATCCCCATTCTCTACATACATCGACATGAGCTATAGCGTCATATGCTCTGCTCAGTCCTCGCCTATGTGCTTTCGGCCACTTTTGTGTACATTGTGGTCGAATTAGTATGCAAGTGTGTGTGTGCCAAATCAAATATTTCGTATCTCTTTGCATACGCGGGATATATTTATTATTTATGGGACGTGCCACGTGCAACCCCAGTCTATGCGTCGTCCTTCGTGAAGTGTATCCAACATCATATCATACAAGAGCACGCATCTAGTTATGGATTTATATATATATGTGTGGCATATGTTTGACAAAACAGTTGTCAAGCTGCCTTTCCTAGCGTTGTTTTTTTTTCCGAGTTATTTGGAGTATTGGTATATGTGCGTGTGTACCTATATGTGCACGCTTTAATTTGTAGGTTGTTTTTTTGCCTCCTGTCATCTGATGCCTCAATAGCCTACCACTGAAACAGAATACCTCAAACTCTAAACCCTAAATACCACTCAAACAGAAAACCGAGGAACGTCGCGCTGAGCTGAAAAAAGCCTTTGCCTTCGACTGCATGTGTGGCAAGTGTGTGCCAGAGGTACCTCAACCGAAGCTGTCCATGGAACACCTAGAGAAGAAGCTGGCTGAGCAAAAAAAGGCCACCGAGAATATGAAGAACAAGTCCACCCCATCCCCCGAGCAAAAGGTTGAGGATGAACTGGAATAAAGGGTATGTGTACACAGACGGTCGCAATAGGAACCGAGATAGGTATTTGTCTGACGAGTGATGTGCAATGTTGAGGATATATATACATATATATATATGTGCGTATAGATTGCCTTGGTGTGTCTGTGTGTGAGTGTCTATTTGTGCAACATATGCCACTGTACTTGGCCGTGTGTGCCGTCAACTGAAACCGACGGCGACTGTATTCTTACGTCCCGTTGGCTCAAAATGGCGGCGATAGTAAGGGGGGCTCCGATATTTGTTCGTCACCAACCAGCACTCTGCAACGCCCATGTGCAGTTAGTGTGATGTGCGAGTGTATTGCAGAATTCTTCTATGTTCTTTTTAGTAGTTGTTGTCGTACTGGATCGGTAAGACAAAACCACAGCTATATACATGTGGGGCATGTGTGTAGACAGCGTTTAATAGTCTAACTATGTTCTTATGCTTTCTAGTGTAACGCCATCTTTTGAGAGTTTATGTTGGCGACCACACTTGTCTTTTTTGCACTTATCATCTGTCTTTATTTTCATTGCCTATTCTATTTTAGATCTATCTTTGTTTCAGAAGTTTGATGTCACCGGTTGCGCCGACTGTCTGGGCTGGCTGCGTTCCGCACCGCAGTTATAAATCCTGGTGGGCTTACAAGCACAGAAGTGTTTAGCCTGAGGATACAAGCCAGCCTGACGGGATCGACACCATGCTTTGAGAAGAAAAATCAAATGCATACGTACATTAACACGTGCATAGACACATACATTTGTATATATATACACACACACGCACATATAGACACACGACACATAGAACACACTCACTCACACCTACTATGCTTCCTATAACCCCGATATGCACATTCTCAGTTTTATGATGTTCATATTCTGTTGCGGTGTTTACAGCGTATTTCAAACTTTCAGAATAATGAATTAGGAGACATCAAAAATAAATTTTAGGCACAAATAAGGTGGGCTTACAATACAGCTACATGCTTTTTATGCGAGCAAACGTGTGCCAAACTTGAGTGATTAAATTGTGAGGCTCAAGCGGTTCGTTATGCCAAAAAAAAATTGCTGGTGTTGCATCTATAAACTAAATAACAGACTGCTGTGTATGTATTCATACTTGGGTTTCGATATTCCTTATCGATATTAATCCGCTGATGGAGTAGAATAAACAGCGTATTTGTGCTACATAATCATAGGCTCGTGATCATGTGAGGCGTGGTACGCGAACGACTCGCTTAATTTGAAGATCAATCATATAATGCTATGCGTTTTAAAGCCAAACCACCGTTCCACATTGTACAATTCATTTAAAACATTGTTCGAGTGCTAGAAAACGTGCTAGTTTGTTGTCATAAATACACATAAAAAACCAGCCTGTTGCAAGCGAAATCCAAATTTGTGTACTACAGCGATACCATAGTCATTCAACTCTCAAGGGGCAGGTGCACTCTTGTGTGGTTCTACAAGATAAACAGCATCACAGATTATAAACCAAATGGTTTCGCAGACTATAAACCAAAAAGGTTCAGGGATTATAAACCAAATGGCTTTACGGACTATAAACTGAATCGCTTCGCGGACTATAAACCAAATGGCTTTACGGATTGCTCGTTTTCAATCGCATGCCCACGGAGGTCGATCGTTGTTGTCACCAATTTATAGAATTTTTTTTTGTTAGCCACTTCAGCTACGGAGTCTGGTTGCTACCTTCAGATCATTACTCTCTCTTGAAGAAAAATAGAAATAGAACAAAAATATAGGGGATCGAACTAACGTCCGAAGGACTTCAGATACTGAATTGCCAATTTGTACAAGTACTGATCAATCTAGCCTTGATTAAAAAACAATTCATCGATCGGCTAGTCACGCGGTAAGAAATCATTTAAAATCAAACGCTTTAATTTCTGTGATAGGTGGTCACTCATTCCAATAACGGCATCCTTCTTCGCGCTGTCACCGCCACGCTAAGAAATTTCTTTCCAATTCAATTGTGATACTTTTATCTGTTCAAAAAGATGCATAGTCACTCTGTGCAAAATGATTTTTGCTACTACAAGGAAAGGGTTGTTGCGTCGAAACTCGAGATTCCGGAGAAAAGAATTGGTGATATCTGACACGTGAATAGAATGTTGTTGTTTTTTTGAAACGCCGTTTCCAGAATAGAAAAATGACCAGCCTGTAGCCTGTAGCTTCTGCCAGTCCGTCTCTGTGACGGGTATCAGGTAATACATGGTTTCAAGTTGAGTTTTCAGTAATCACGCAACACATATCACTAAAACATTCTTTGGATGGATGCTATGTACATATTCTATTTTGTAATTTCATTGAGATCCGGATCTGAATTCCTAGGAGTTGGGCATTCTGTATTCAGCCATTCAGGAGACAGGGATCTGATTGAAATATGTCTCTAAAAATAGTTGTGTGTTTCTATTGGCTAATCAAATCACATCAGCGAACAATCACCAAACAACCATTCAGAAATTCCGAATCTGTGTACAGAGATCACCGGATCATTCGATCATTCGTCAGCGTGTACAACTTTACAGATGTACATATACATGATATAATTGATGCGATGCATATAATGCAATTTTACAAAGACTTTAATAGTGTAATAGCAAATTTGCAATGCAGGTGTATATAGATTGATACTTTCTTTTCCAACAACCCCAAAGCCCAAATATTTATCTTGACCAATCTGGTCAATCGATTGTCAGTGGCGCACACGAATGTACCTCGTTTGGACACTTGTCCAACCTCCAAATAGAACTTGCTTAAAGCTAAATAAATAGAGTAGTATATAAACTGACTCACACATGAAAGCTTGGGTATCATCGATTTCTTAATACACAAACACTATGCGCATCGCTTCAATCATCTTCGTGGCACTAGCTGCACTCGGTCCCTCCGATATGTGTGTAGCTGCAGCGCCAGACAAAGCCGATTCGTCCGCGTCCCATCCGGACATATCCGGTAGATGGTTGGCCAAGCCGTACAAAGTGCATAGATACTTTTACAAAACTGGTGAATCTGAGATGCTCTACAATTCGACCAGCGCTCTTGACCTCCAACAGGACGGGTGTCATCTGTGGGGCTCGCGTTCATGGGAAGACGTCGACGGCACAGAGGGCGATGAAGCACTCGTGGGCTCATTCTTGGGCGGGCCAGAGGATCACATTCGTTTTCTGAGCATAATTGACTCTGACAAAGGGCCCGAGGCATCGTTGGAGGAGGCATCTGTGCACTATGATGGCATACAACTTCACTACGTGGTAATCGCTTACACAATCGACGAGGTAGGGGTGTCATTTACGGCAGTCTTCGAGCGAGAAGAATAGCGAGCGTCTCAAAGCCATCGTCTGTACAAAGAGACACGCAATCAATAGAGAATCTTTCAGGAGACAGCCTGTACAATTCGCTCGACGACTTGAAATGATTTGCAGTTTGTTCTCGACGGAATTAGGTTGTGGCTGTAAACAAGTCGAACAGTCGATTTTAAGCAACAAGTTTAGACTTAATATTGAGGCACACAGCCGCCACTTGCATTATTACCAATACGGTGGTGGTTGTAAAAAATGGCAAAAAAAAAAATTGAATAAACTCAAGATAAAAATATCATATGGATCAATTATGGGGGTGAAAGATGATGTAAAGTCTTAGCCTAGTCGTGTATCGAGATCGGCTACCTTCAACAATACAAGGCATGCGTACCCACACCGCTTGGGTATAGTGTATATGAAACAATTGGTGATTTCGACTTAGCCTCATCATGTATCGAGATCGGCTACCTTCAATAATACAAGGCATACATACCCACACCGCTTGAGTAGTGTATATAAATATGGAATAAATTGTGATAAATTCATCTCTTAAATGTAGTCCACAGAATATGGGTCTGCTCTGATACTATCCTGCTCATATAGAGTTTTTTTTCACGAATACAACCTTTGGCTAGCACCGCTATACATTATCCATACGAGAGTATTGTTTTATATCTATACGTATATGTAAGTCAACACTTGTGTGCGTAATACAGTGTGCTGTATCAACTGCAGTAGTATAACAGTGACAATCTGAGATTATATACATGAACCAGATACTTATAACTTCACTGTCAGTGTTGATTGATATTGATTAATCCAGTGATACAATACAACAGCTGTTGTTTTCTGCGTCTAAACTAGATAGGTATGGCGTTTTTATAAAATCTTATGTAGTGTTCTTCGTTGACCCTAGGTACTCACACAGTAGTTGCCGACTTTATACATGTGCGCACCAGATAGGTATGCATATTTCGATAAGTCCCAATGCAGTGTCCCATGCTGATTCCAGTAGTACGGTAGTCGCTCACTACGTCGATCTAAAAGAGATAGTCCTTCATTGATACCAGTAGTACGATAGAGTGGTTGCCGGCATTTTATATCTGAACCCTGGTAAGGTTCCGTTTAATTTTGTGTCTCGGTTCGAAACGGTTTGTCCTTGGCTGATACCTACCAATAAAGTAAAACCGTTGGTGTCTATATACACCAGCCTGAGTCTACATATTAAACTAACATTAAGGACAGAGGCTCATCGTACGTCTTGTGAGGTGTCTGTGACAATTGTCCATCCCGCCCTCGACGTGCGCGGTCCCCATCTGCATTGAAAGTATGGAGCAATGAATAAAATAATCGCAGATTTTGTTTAGGAATGTGAATCTGGATGAGAATGGCACATCTGGATTGGGAATGCAAAGATCTCATCAAGAATGCCAATGGTGACTAGGAATGCAGAGCTTATCAAGGAGCGCATATCTCAATTGAAGATTCAGGACGAACCCTTCGTACTGCGGGTCACCAGGCTGAAGCGCGAATTTCAACTACTTGCCTACCTGCCATATATGAATCGAGCTACGATCTGGTACAAGATGCGCAAAGCAGAAGTGCGGTACAACCGACACAAGACACAAGGAATCAATAGTAGTGCGTGTCAATGCAGTGTGTGATGTCGTACACTTCACTGAAGTCGATGAACGCGTAAACGCAGTAAAGACCGTGTATAAACCCGGTTGAAACGAATCTACCACACCATTCATGTTATATCCTCGGAGAAAAGAAAAGAAAAAATCTTTAAATACCGAACTATAAAAACATTGATTCCTATCATATCCAAACTATAAAAACATTAATTCGTATCACATATATACTCGGTATATGATAATGTCGTGCACAAACCCCGCAGGGGCATACACTACATCATGGCTCGCCCTCAAAACGCGATAACTGTTGCACGATCGATACAGCATGCACTAATACAGTACGTGGAAACAACAGGAACACGCACTGCATACTGAAGACATGCAACACACAGTCACACACGACTTACTGAAAACATGCAACACAGTCACACACGACATACTGAAAACATGCAACACACAGTCACACACTACATACGGAAGACATGCAACACACAGTCATACACGACATACTGAAAACATGCAACACAAAGGCACACACGACATACTGAAAATATGCAACACACAGCCACACACGACATACTAAAAGGGATGCAACTCACAGGCACACACTATAGCAGTAGTGAAGATTGGCTGCGCCGGCAACAGCCCTCCCACGCACACCGAAGAAAACATCGCACAGTGATTAACGCTATAAAGTTTGGTCACCGCTTGTTCTTCTGATGTTTGTCTCGCTTGGTATAAGGCATTACATGTCTGTACAACCAGCCCAGTGACACCCACTTTCGTGTATGTACGTGTACGTGCAAGTTCAACCAATCAGGTGCCCAGAAATTTACGAATAACGAATACGTTTCTACGCATATACTTAATGCACCACCGCACAGGAGGGGCTTGCTTACAATTCGAGTAGTTTGCCACTGTGTTCTGGTGGTTCGCAGTCGCAACGCGCACGCGGCAACAACGTCTCAATGATGTCGTATATTTGTGTGGGTCTCTCTTTCTTCACATAGTGGTCTGTGCGGATGGAATAAGGAGATGTTTGCATAAGTGCATGTGGACTCTGGAATAAGGTAATCTTTGTACAAGTATATACATATGTGGACTGTCGTTCCGTGCGCAATTTACGCGTGGGTGAAATGGCCACGTGTGTTCTGACACTCTGTGTTTCTGTTGGGCTGGCGTGAAGTCATATCGCCGCTTATGTCAATTTGCATGGTTTTTCTTATGAAGTGGTTGGTACGTATACAACACATGAACCCCTAGCTCAATACCTTCCGTATCGTTTGCCACAAGGGGTGATGCGATTAAAACGATAACGGTCAAGGTGAGTATGCAAAGCTCTGTTTGGGATGGAAGCCTCGAAGTAGGTGCAAGTGTCTATGTCTTATATAAAGATTGACCTCTTTTTTTTTTTATTAAAGGAAAGCATTGAGCTAGGTTTGTTTATTCGCGATTCAACTGGGAAGGAAGGCCAACACTAGCAGTTAAAAATAGACATCTGTCAGTAGAGGAAACAAACACTACAGTAGCACACAAGGGCGATTGATTTGAGTAAAACGTGAATCCACTGATAGATTATACAATAGCGCTCAGAGCGCTTGGAAATGGGATGCATCTTGCATATAAAACAAGCAATGTTAAAGATATATATATATATATATGTATGTATATATATATATATATATATATATATATATATATATATATATATATATATATATATATATATATATATATGTGTGTTTGCGCGTGTTGTGCGTGTGTGTGCGTGCGTGTGCGGGTGATTGACATATATATGTATATATGTGTGTGTGTGTGTGTGTGTGTGTGTGTGTGTATGTGTGTGTGTGCATATATATTTTACACACATATATATATATATATATATATATATATATATATATGCCAACAAAGGCAAGAAACAATACATACTGTGAGCTTCGAGGTGGCTTATGTGAGATTGGGTGCGATATATTATGCACTGGTGTGGAAGCGGGCACAGCACCCTCGAGTTGTGCGCAAAAGAGGACAACTACGCACCGCGCAATGGGGTGCAGGTATACACTGCACGTGATGTCTCAGTAGGCTTCTAGACAACACACAGTGAACTAGGTTAGGAATTTGACAGAACATATTATGGATCAGTGTAGCTCAAGGAGACACACACCTTTGTGGACATACACTAGTCACACCATGACTCGACGAATAGAACAACTCAACTACGCTCACAAGCGTGCGGTGTGGATGTGAGTATAGGCAGGGTGCGCACGTCTGAGGCGAGAAACCAGTGACCATATAAGAGTGAGAGAGAATAAGCGACACGCAGGATACATCAGTAGTAGCACAACGCAATACGAATGGTACCTGCTTTCCGGGCCAGCATGTTCATGTATGGATCAGTGATGTGGTTTAGGACGTCTGGATTCCGTTGGTGTCGGATCTCCATTTTCTCCTGCCAGCAAAGGTATGAGATAGAACAAATGAGACAAGCTTGAAGGGTGCGTTGTATGTGTGTGGTCTGGTATCGGGTCGTCTGCGTGTACTGTGCCACATGTATGTAGTGCGTACGTATTGTAATAGGGCGTGTTGTGCATGCGTTGATTATAAACACTATAACCAACACTACCCATCCGCCAGACAGGAGTGATAGACACACAGGATGGGCGCGACTGTGTGCGTGTAGATATGTATGAGTACGAGTATATAGTGATTGAATTCCCCTGTGTGCGGTGATGCGTGCCCGTCTACATATAGTACTAAATACATATATAGAATGTTCTGATATATATAGGTACATGAATACAGGCTTGTGTTTCTGCGTTCGGGTGTATTCGTATGTGGCTATATATGCGGCTATGTGTACCCATTGCGTACGTAATTGCTACATAAAAATTATCTCAAACGATCGATTGTTGCTATGTATTTTTATACATATATATATATATATATATATATATATATATATGCAATAGCTGCACAACTGCTTAGTTCGATCAGATGACCTCATGACAGCAGCTATAGCTGCAAAATGAGCGCACACTTCTGCACAAACACACAATATCCGTCATACGATTCTACATAAGCGTCCGTCCTGACAAGCCAGTAGCGTTTCGCGGAACATCCGAAAACAGAAAGCATAAACACACGTACCTACCTTTCTAAAAATATAACAAGTACTCTTTGCACGCTTCATGAACCGTCCCTCCTGGCCGTTGGGTTTGCCGTTAACGCCTCTCTCGCGTACACACAGGTTCTCCACATACGTCAAGCCCCAGTCAGCCATGAGCGCTGTGAAGGACAACAGAGTACGTGCAGGTATATATATGAAGGACAACAGAGTACGTGTAGGTATATTTGTGAAGAACAACATAATACGTGTAGGTATATCTGTGAAGTACAACAGAGTACGTATAGGTATGTCTGTGAAGGCTGGAAATGATTGTACATATACACACGGATGTAGATGTGCTTGCGACGGAGGTGTGTGTTATGGGGGCACATCCGAGGGTTTTGCTATTGCGCGAATCTGGTGAAAGAAGTCTTAGGGGGAAGAGATGGTACACAAGCGAGGATTTAGATGCAGCACTTCACTGGACATAGATAAGAACGCTCATGGCTGTTGTTTTTTTTTTTTTTTCACCACAGTACCATTGGAAGTTCATTCGACATAGATAAGTACGTTCATAGTATTGAGACATTTAATTTTTACTACAAGTACTCTAAAAACCCCTAAAACACTGATGCGTTGCAACAAACAAAACCTAACCGAGATTGTACAAAAGTAACCGTGAATGTAAAAAAGTAGCAAACATCACGTGGACTATGTGTGTCTCGTTTCTCAATTCGAAAGACAAAACATCTGGCAAACAACAAAATATTTAACTAAGTAAGCAGACAGGGCTGGTGTATCTGCCAAGTCAACTCGCCTATACACAATGATCCATCCAACATTTAATGTCTGTTGAAATCTACGGATGTGCGCCCTTAAAATATGATTGAATTAGTGATCAGACAGGCGAGAGGCCAGGCGAGTACATACCAAACAGTCCCGGGGTTTGTTCTTTCTCGATCCAAACAAACATAAACCCGGCTGGCACTAGCCTGGGCAGCTGCATTTCCTTCTGTAGTGGTCAGTGAGGAGACATTAAACGATAGGCTAAGACACGAGTATAGTAAAGATAGGCTAAGACACGAGTATACTAAATAGAGGCTAAGGCAGGAGTATATTAAAGATAGACTAAGATAGGAGTTAGGAACAAAAACCGTGGACAACCTACAGGCGAGAAGAAGCAATATATAGAGAGTGGGAAGTGAATGGAGTGAAGCTATATATAGAGAGAGTGGGAAGTAAGACTCGGACAAACCAGCGGGGACGAGGGTGGCAGATGTTATATAGAGAGAGTGGGAAGTGAAAGGAGGTAAGCTCTATATAGAGAGATTGCGAAGTGAAAGGAGGGAAGCTATATATAGAGAGAGTGCGAAATGAATGGAGGGAAGCTATATATAGAGAGAATGGGAAGAAAGACTCGGACAAACAAGCGGGGACGAGGTAGGCATATGTATATATAGAAAGTGGGAAGTGGAAGGAGGTAAGCTCTATATAGAGAGAGTGTTAAGTGAAAGGAGGGAAGCTATATATAGAGAAAGTGCGAAGTGAATGGAGGATCCGAAAGACTCGGACAAACAAGCGGGTACGAGGGGGGCATATGAGTAGTTGCTAGTAAAGTAAGTGTTCATTGATAGTATGCGGTAGGGAAACCTCATCAGATGATGTCAGAACAAAACAAATTGTGCGCCGGTGGAAGCAAACCCAAGCCACGGAGAGGTTGAACGACGAACGTCGATGCGAACACACGGGAGAAATGACATTGAGTGGTTGTGCTAAACCTTATAACCCTAAAGCAGACGGGGGTTTGGCAAGAGAGGATACCTGTTTGCTTGCACGAAGATCGAATAAAGTAATGTACTTACTACGTCGTACTTTCACGACTGTACGCAGATACAACACCGTGTAGTATAAACTCTAAACCCTAAACCCCCAAACCCTATCATGGTACACACCCACACACGCTCACCGCTTGTCTCATAATTGACTCCTTGACATACTCTCTCACTACCTCGATGCACCATACGCCGGTACCGCATGCACCACACGCATAGCTTACCAATTGCGCCATGGTTATCTCGCCAGGCCTTGGTTCCTCGCCGAGTGTGCACAGAGGTGGATCCATGTAGATGCACTGGAAGTCTTCTCTTTGGACTAGCTCCGCCACATCCGTTGTTTGGAGATTCACTTCGTGGTATCTGAAGGCGTGAGGAGATAGGAACCAAATAAACGTTTATTTGTTGAACGTTTCGCACGTGTTTGATGGCGTGTGGCGATAGGAATCAAATACTTTACTTGTCGAACGTTTAGCACGTGTTTAGCCTACGCACGCGAAGATTGGGCTTGTGTGTGAAGCGTTTTTGTCTACAGATTGTGAGTGGGTTATTTGTGTTTGCGTTTCGCGGGATTGTGTCATATCGACCGCTGGCAATGGCTCAACATCATAATAGCCGTGCACCCTACCTCAAGCTTGATTGTGTAGCAAGACTAAAAGCACCTTGCTATACTAAAAAGCTGAAGAGAACCTTACTACACTATAATAAGCTAAAGAGTACCTTATTATACTATAATAAGCGTCGCCACCTACTGCTGGTAGACCGTTTCTGGCAACGATCCTTCGTGTTTATTCCATATGCGATACACAGGCCGTGGCACATCACGCATACGCATGTACGACGAGGATCAATGTATAACCAGTCCAGTTTCTGACCACTTCCCTCTCTCTCGCTCTCTCTCTCTCTCTCTCTCTCCAACTTTTACATAGAACTCAATGTAAACTGAGCGCCACAGGTCATATGCAGAGACTATGTTTAAAGGTAAACAGTAAGGCACGGCCCATTTCGCATTCAAAGCCAAGAACACCCACAAGTGTGTGTGTTCTCCCGTGTCTACCCACACATACTCCACCCGTTCCTCAGTACATATTCTCTCAACCATACGAAACATACAACGTACTCTAGACAGGGCAGCTCAAATTTGGGAGCCATATCTGACAGTAACCACTAGAACCCACCCCATGCGGCATTCAGAGGCAGTGATACCACATAGGTGCTTCCACACAAAGGCGGAACTATACCTACACAAATCATTCTCCAACACACAACCGAGCACACACACAACACTGCAACCCAACATACTATGAACAGGGCAGGTCATAGCTGACAGCAGCCTCTATCAACCGAGCACACCCACAGCATTGCAACCCAACATACTCTGAACAGGGCAGGTCATATATAGGGCACATAGCTGACAGGAGCCTCCATCAACCGAGCACACACACAGCACTGCAACACAACATACTCTGAACAGGGCAGGTCATATTTAGGGGCCATATCGGACAGCAGCCTCCACGACCCAGCCCATGCAGCATTCATTGGCAGAGGTATCCTCACGTAGGTAGGCTTACAGGGATCGTTTAAGCACCTTTCAGGATCGTCCCAGTTGGACCGCTTGCGCACGCCCGACCCGTACCCGCTGGTTGTGGTGGATTCGCGCGCAGCTGCAGCTTTGGTGGGTCTCTCCTGCGGGCAGATTAGTGATCGATGTGTGAGTGTGCGTGTCCGACTGTCGTACGTGTGCAGGATATGTGAGTGCGAGTGTCGTATGACTATACACGGGTATGTGGTAGTGGGCGTCCTTCTGATGCTTGTGTGAGCGTGCTCACCTACTAACCGCACGTGTAAAGGCTCTGTGAGCGTGCACACCCTATTGCCATTCCTCCAATAGTCTACGGGTGTACAAGAGTCACATAGACATATCTGTGAAGTATTGGTGCGTGTGTGTGTGCGTGTCGTATTGTCATATATGTGAAACCCAGCACGGGCACTTCCTCGTCTCATACATCTGAGTAGTATGCGAGTGCGTGTGACCTTAGGCCATGCATCTGGCGGGTATGTGCGTGTGCGTGAGTGAGAGCGATGTTATAGTGCTCTGAGTGTGGCCGGGGGATACCCACTTTCCCCACCGCTACAGAGGTATCGGAAATACCCCAGCGCAGTATCCACTGACCGACGTATGCTGCCGTCTCCACACACCCTCATGACCTCTCAACACGTGTGAATGATTGTAATAGTGTGCTGTCTGTCACTGATAATTGTCCTGCCCCGTCTGTTATATGGGATGTCTGCTACTACCCTCGTAGCTTGTGGCTTGGATGGAATGACCGTACAACGATGTGGGTGAAGTACTGTCCTACACACAACCACTCCTCCACCTCGCTTCAAATCAAACATACTAACACACTTCACAGACATGGTGAACAAATCATACTCAACGCTATCCTATCCCCGGTATACATACCTTAGGTACTTTGGCTCCGGCGGTGCGCGCTTTCCTTGGTTTCTTTGCGGGGTGAGTCTCCCACAGTTCGTCATCATCACTCCATGAGTCGGCATACTCGTCATCACTTCGATCTCGCATGAACAGGCTGTCCTGCCACTCATTCAGCTCTTCCATTTGATACTGTGGTCTTTGTTGGCCATCTACACAGCGGTGCAGTGGTTGCAGGTGAGTGGAAACAGATTGGTACATGCATATAAAGTCCGTCTGCGGGTCACGAGAAATGTACACACCTATTTGAGATGTGTGCAAACATAAACGCATATGTATATGTAAATTTTCTAAAAGAGTAGATTCCTATCGCAAAATGGGGCGTTGTAGGTTGTGGATCGTGTGTGGGCCCTACAGAGCTTCGAGACATGCATTCACTATAAGCACATGTGTGCAGAATTATACACACATGTATGATAGTGGACACAGAGACATACGTACACCATAAACCCATGTGTGAGTATTTACACTCGCATGTACGATAGCAGACACCGAGACATGCATACACCATAAGCACATGTGTGTGAATTCATACGCACATGTATAGCAACATATGCATGTATCGCAATATTTAGTAACAACATGTGGCCCCGTAGTTTCTAGTTTGTGTGTGCACTGATAGGCTTTACTGCCAACCCGTTCTATCGTCTGAATCAGCTGGTATTCATTATTCGCTGATTCCGTGTATATGTATGTAACTCTAGACGCTTGAGTATATAATATAACGAAGAATGGCGTAGACAAACCCCAGACCTTACTGCCGCTAAAGTGCGTCGCTGCTGTGACATGAGCGGGCGGTTCTTCACCT
The DNA here is from genome assembly GCA_001586965.3 of Sphaeroforma sirkka. NCBI lineage: Eukaryota > Ichthyosporea > Ichthyophonida > Sphaeroforma > Sphaeroforma sirkka. The sequence continues at coordinate 44,530 of LUCW03002009.1, read as the reverse complement.
TGCTATACTGCTAATATATAGTGTATCAAAATCATATCACCATATATACCTACTTTGTACCTACATATCCAATACACATGTCGTATATGTAGAGTGTATTCTTGAGTGAAGTTCTAACTGTGGTTTAAACACGTCCCTTTTCGTCGCGCGAGTATGAAGGATCCATTCAATGATCTGGTGGATACACTCCCCAGGGCCACCAAACCACCACAACAACTTTCTGAAACATCGACGGTATAGAACAACGCTACAGCTCCACCTAGAACACGCTTATTTCAAATGAATGCTGGTGGTACGACCCCGGGATACGCCGAGATATATACAAGTATTCAATGCGGTACATACCCGGGATAAACCTCGATATAAACCTGGTTTATTAACTTCTTAAATGCAGTGTGTATAACATACTTTGTAGCGATCGGGCGGAGAACATCGACGTGCGCTTGAAGACCTCCTCCAGTTGTTCTTGTGTGAGCAAATCGTCTGTCTCCTTCGCTGCATTCTTCCCCTTACATGGCAATTCGGGCGCCGTCTCCCTGCGTAGGTATAAAACATTTGGTATTGGCTTTCGAGATCTTTCACTACACAACACTCCCACAGCACACGCCTCACTTCAACCGTAGCGCTATTATGATATATATATATACCAAAAATCGGTGTTATTCTGATTCAAATACACCAAAAAGCGGTGTTATTCTGATAAATATATACATATACTATAAGGTGCCAGCAGTAGACTTTGTATTCAGGTCAAATCCATAGCACGCCTGCTTTTGTGAATACCTAGGATGACCACGTGGGAGTATGATAACATACCCATAGCACTCTGACACTAGGTGCGCGTCATACCAACAATACATACAAAACATCGTGATCGCTCGTAAACTATACCCTGCAGCAGTATCCCACGCGCATACCCAATGAATTACACATGGAACATTCAGGTCAATTTGTACTACTAATATAGTGGATGTGAGCTAATAAGTGTTGACACTTGGCCAGACCAAACAAACCGTTTGCAAAACGTTTGATCTATGGCATTTTCCTCAGTATTCCGTCAGCTGCATGGGCCAGTCACACCAAAGATACAAACATCACAAAAGCTAAAACCTCCACGTACATAAGACCACATGGGGTTTGTAATCATGGCACATTCATGGTGAGAAGTGAAAACACCTCCAAATAAATCATTTGGTAATTAGTCATCACACTAAATCAATTAGAGCCATAATCACATCTCTCGACGAGTATGCTCCGACACGGCTCCGTTTGTATAAGCACTTACAGATACAGGTACCCATATGTAGGTGTAGGTGTGTGCGCATATCTGAATTAAATGTACATATGTATGTGATCAAGTACTATCACACGTACATTATAGCCAGAGGTGCACGCTAAGACATGCACACACATTGATGCACGTGCCGTGTGTACTTCACAACTATAAGTCTGAGAAGATATATACAAATAAATCATACTTATATTGTATCAAATACAGACACACTCATACAATGACACAGAGATATATTTGGCCTTAGCGACACTGATCAATCCTATACACTGAGTGGCTATCAGATCCGCTCCAGGCGCAGCTTAATGAACAATTAATTATGAGTTCAAAATATAGATACAGCACATCTGCGGGAATGAATCTACTGTGATAGTGCGCATACATCAACACCAATCCACCTACTCAAAGGGGCCACACATATGAAGTACGAATATCCTTGATCACAGTATCAATCCTATTGAGCGATCCAATTCACTTCTTAATCCACATGGCACTTTCTTTACCACTCAATAGCCCACCCGATGCACCGAGCAACAGATCGCGTACGTCAACAACCTCCATTACCTTACATATATCCAAACCACCCGCATTGTTACACATACTTGATCACAGCCTTGATCCTATCGAGCTCTTCAAACTTCTTCATGATGGACACGGCACTCTCTTCGTCATCCACATAGCCCACATAGTGCGCTGCGCTCGCCTTCGATCGACGGCGACGCAACTGTATGTTGTCTTCGAACAAGTCCATTGTGAGATATGAGGTGTGAGGTGTTGACCTTAGTGTGTTTCTGTTTGTTTATAAGTGACTCTATATTTGACCGTTGCCTAGTCTGTGTAGGGGTTGTGAGAAGTATATATGATATGATCGCTCGCACTTGCTGCGATGGTTTTTCCTCAGATATGAGATAAGTCACAATAGTCTCGTATCCATGGACTGTTTCCAAGAACTTTACAGTGATATTACTGTGCGAATTGGAAGTATGCGCTGAGTGTAGGAATCTGATGTGCTGATTTAGTTCACTGTATAATGTGAAGGCTTGTGTTGTTGATAATATAATACAACACCCATCGATGGAATCTAAAACCACCAAGTCAGTAGCACTATCACCTATACATATATATATGTGTATACATATGTATGATATATAGAACACTATTACACTTTTACCTATAGCTACTATACCTATATCTATATGAATGCATGACGTTTGTTGTTTTAATATCTATTATTGTTGGTGAACTCATTTTAAAATACATTATCCCCTGGTGTAGTCCTGTATTCACTCCTTCGCTGTGCACAGCGCAGTGTAGTACTGAACAGAAAGCAAAGTCAGGGTATTGGGTTTTAAGCCAATTGTTTTAAATTAAAATGTAGTTCAGCCCGCGCAAATTCCAAAACAATCATCATAATACATATAATTCCCGCCAAAATGATAAACGAATGAAATGCCGAAATGTGTAAATTGTGTTTACATTCCCGAGTTTGTATTTACTGTACTGTACTGCACTCTCTAATATATATATATATATATACATACATATATATATATATATATATATATATATATATATATATATATATATATATATATATATATATATATATATATATATGTGTGTGTGTGTGTGTATATATGTATATGTATATATATATATATATATATATATACATATATATATATATATATATATATATATATATATATATATATATATATATATATATATATATATATATATATATATATATATATATATATATATGAGTGCACAACTCAGGTGGCTATTACATATAAATCAATCGCTTTTAAAAACAGGTAAATATACAAGAGGGTACATGCCAACAGACGAATGTTGCTAATAACCTGAACAGTTATACGTGCATGTACATATTAACATTAACCTACACTATAGATAGGTTTTGTTAGTTATAAATACTGTTTCATAAGACCATAACCTTCAATATCTTTCTCTGGGCAGGTGACACCCGTGGTATTAGTAGCAATCCACGAATGATGAATGATTTCACAGTAGCACACTACCACATCAACCCCGATGCCAATTAAATTCCTGAATGCGTTGTTTTAAGACGTAATATTTCAAATTGAAAGATGCTCGATTAAGCGTAGACTTGCAATTTATGAATCACTAGGACAATTGATTGATGAAATGTAGCCAGAGCAGGTACAACCTAGTTAACCCTCTGGAAGCGAGGCACTCCTACGTGCAACGCCAAAACTGCAGCACTTTGACGTCACCGGCCAATCAATCTTAGGCATGGTGGCTGAAGTTAAAGTGCGTATGAGCTCACACATGTTAGACTCCTTATTTACATACGCGTACACTTGGTTGGGCCTGTTATGGTATTTTTTAGAATGGTATAGAAGCTAGTCGTCTTCATACGGATGAAAGTATTGTTGCAGATGGTCGTATCGCTTGAGGGCCGATGGCATCGCAGGCTGAGCTATTGATTGGAGTTTTATACGCCCGTACTTATGTGCATCTGTACATAAAGAGTCTACAACCGCTCATTAGCTTGTACGGCTCTAGACCTTTGCTATCGTCACAACAAATCACAGGTATAACTATAGCGAAATGGTATTCGTGTTACTTATATTACATATCTTGTCACAAACGAGGCATATTGTACAAATTAAAATGATACGATACTTGTTTATTTTGGATGTATTGTCATAGTTAGCAGAGGCATGAATATAGAGGAATGGTATTTAATTAATTATAGTACATTCTAATCGCCTCGTTGACACTTAGTACAATTACACCTGAACCCGTACTTGCCAAGTATTTCCTGTCGTTCTTCGGTAGGTAGATCTGTTGCTATGTAGCTGATAGTGATCTCCGTATCGCTATTTATAGAACACAAACTCCGCAGCTCGAGTGCGAGTTTGCCGCGTCCGGTGGTACCGTACGTAACCTTACAGTTGGGCTGAAGAAAGAAAGAATGAATGAAAATAAGACAATCGCACAGATAATGATTAAATAAGCACCACACTTAGATTTAAACACTGCCCTTACACTGAGCATGCACACCCACGCATGCGACAAGGCAACAACCCCGCACCCAATTAGCGGAACACCCACAGCCACACCCTCCGGCAGGTAGACCTTTCTCGCACAAGAAGTAATTAATGGCCGACGTCAGAGTCAACTGTCTGCACCTGTCAAACATGTGAAGACGACTTGCGATAGAACATGACAGATACACAACACAACACACAAGCGTTCAGTTCAGGTGAGGTGGGTACACACAGTCACATACGATGCGAAGACGACTTGCGATAGAACAATGGATACACAACACAACCGACAGGCGTTCAGTTCAGAGTTCAGATGAGGTGGGTGCACACAGACACATACAGCAATCTCCCACCGCGCACGAATAGTTAATGGCAGATGAGAGGACTCTGTCCGTATAACGGCCTCACAAACAAGCTATACGCCACAATAGACACGCTTTTTTCCAGACAACAACCAGGCGCACACATCGCCTATCCCACACCAACCCTACCTCACACGAATGGTTAATGGCAGATATCAGAGGGAACAGTCCACACCCATCGAACATTGGGAACAGACTCTCGCCCGCCTCGATGTCCGCATCTCCCCAATCGCCCAATGTCATCGCAGCCGTCACTTCCTCTTCCTCATCATCATCTTCTTCTTCTTCTTCTTCGTCTTCTTCTTCTTCTTCTCCTTGTTGTTGTTGTTGTTGTTGTTGTTGTTGTTGTTGTTGTTCTTCTTCTTCTTCTACGTCTCCGTCATTAGCGTCGTCACCAGCACTCGGCTCAATCGCACTATCTGTACCGCTGTTGTCCGGTATCTCGGGCTTGCTTATGGTCCCGCTTTCCATCCCGCTTTCACTCGAGGCTTCCCCCTCGCTCTTACTCTCACTCTCGCTCTCCCGGTCGTCACAGTCGCTGTCGTCACAGTCGCTGTCGTCACACCCGTCCCCCATCAGAATAGGGTCCACGTGTGGCATCAACGTATCAAATATCTCGTCTTGGGTTGCCGCGTCTGATAGCTGTGATGCTATCTGTTCGTAGTATACAAGAGACTTGTTTCAGTACAGGTAGAATGGTGGCATCTGGTAGAATATATAGATATATGTTGCTACTGGTGTGTAGCAACCGAAAAAGTCATTTAAATACAGACTATACGTAGAGTCCATGCGTGCCACAGACATATCGATTACAAGGTACCGCACTTGCCAGTCAATAGTTCTGCTGTGATCTGAATGTACCAAATAAGTAGCCACAGATGCCAACGAAGCACCTCGAAAGTTCTATTTATAGATCAGATAACCACATCCAACATTGGCGTCTAACCTATCTCATCCTACACCATCACGTCTGATAGCTTTGCCACAGAATGTTTGCTAACCATACAAGAAAGAATAAACACAGACAAAGAAGTAGGAGTGGTATATCCTGAGATATTGATTTAGAGTGTGTTATATCCTGAGTTCATTGATTTAGAGTGTGTTATATCCTGAGGTATTGATTTTAGAGTGTGTGAGTAGGGGGCGTTGGATAGTTTGTTCATTCTGTGCTCTCACATCTGTACACAATCCAATGGTGTTTGCGAATTCACATCATCTCCGCTATATACACCCATCACCCATACACACAGTTTTCACACCCTTCCTCCACACGTACATTGAAAACTTAACCACAAAGAGCCTAGAAGGCACAGCCCATTGAGAGTCCCGACTACGTCTGCCTCCACCGCCATGCGTGCGTGCACACCTACCGTTGCGTATAGATCCAAACCCACATGCCTATAACCCCTGACCACACACCCGTTCGCCATACCTTCATATACCGACTAATCGGCGACACTCGCCTTACTCCCACATTGTTCAGGTGGAAGATAGACAGTAGGCGATTGAAGGTGTCCATGGACATGATACCGTGCGTGTTCTCCGGTAAGTGGCCCAGGTCACTCCAGGCAGCCTGTAGCAGCTGGAAGGCTTCGGTTGCCTGGGCTTGCAGAACTCCCACCATTTCTTCTCCGCCTGTCGGTGTGGCAGTGTGTAATTGAGATGGCATTTATTTCAGGATGGTGAACAAGACAAGCCGTACCAGTCGTGAATCTGATTCGCACACAGTCATTGCCGAGTCACTTCGAGTGGTGTATTTCCTCATTGTATTCTTGATAGAACGGAGTCTACAGGTAGGTACCAAACCGTACACATGCTCGAGAAAATACGTATTTAATACATGCCCAAGCGAGTAGAACCTTACAACACACAGTAAACGTAGACGGACAAGCCAAACCCAGCCACACACCAGCTAAGTCCCACCAAACGCCGGACTGGAAGTGTGCGTAGGGTTTCAACAGACTCTGCGCGAGAGTGCTGCCTTGCTCATCTTCGTCAGCTGCCCATAGCACACCCATCATCACGGCCAGTGCCTTGGCTGCTAATAGGAATTCTTCCTGTGTATATTGATACGGAAAACGTTCGGTATATAATCGAGGTGTAGGGCGAGCTCGTCTATACTCAGAGTTGTACGATAGGATTCATGAAGGAGATTCAACACGGGAGCTGGCAGATGTAGTATTCATTGTACATTTGCTATAGAGAAATGAACGTCGTAGGCGCTATAAAACCAACGTACAAGCGCAGACTTGTACTGATGATAGAAATGACTACACATATCACTCACTGTGCTCAATCTCCAGTAGACTCAGAACAGTTTCCCGGAGTCTTCGGAA
>LUCW03002009.1:0-35000 GCA_001586965.3 Sphaeroforma sirkka | reverse complement strand
GTACCTTTGTGACCGTTTGAAGCTTGGTCACCACTATATATCTACGCATAACACTACATTCAACTCACGTTTCGCTTGGCAGAGTGGGTAGTTTCCAGTAGTCCTCGGCATCCATATCCATATCTACTGGTTGCAGCACTCTCGCTGCCACATCGATCTGCTGCATGATACTCCCAACGGTTGCATAGCAACACGCACATGTGACAATATCTCTTATATTATTTTGCATGCATACCAGGGGTGATTCACAGGCAATAACCGTTCCTTCTTCAATCTTAGAGGTAGTTACAAGTCCTTTACCGCGTCCATCAACTGTGGTTACTTTCAATGCACACCCTGACTGCTCTATAAGGGTTTGGATCACATCCACGCCAGCGCTGGCTGTGCAGTTGACCCCGTATTCCGTGGTCATATTCTCAGTGATAGAGCTCATAGTGCGTTAACTTTGTGTGATTGTTGGTGCGTGATTAGTGACAAATTGACTTTCTGTCTACTTCAGTAAATACACATACTTTGGCATATTTATTTTAAATGTATCAGTCTCCAGCGATAGTATTTCCTGGAAGAGATTGGCCTATTGTATCAGGAAAGAGCAGGCCCACGACAGTAAAGGACGCCAAGGAAAGAAACATCACAAAATAAAGAGCGAAAAAGCCGTAGAAATTTGTCACGTGCATTGACGTCATCCAAATTTCACTAAAAAATTGTACATATCCTTCTCAAAAGTTGGAGCCCAAAATATACAATGACCCGATTAAAAAGTGATAGCCGCAGACTTCACCCTCCAGAGCCCCTGGTGAAACAACACTGACTGATTATTATTGGGACATAACATGTCAAATTGGTAATTTGGAATTGCGTTAGGTACAATTTGATAAGTGGGTGTCGATGGTATCCTTGACCTAAAAAATAGAGTATGAAATCAGGGCTAAATTTGTTTTGGTAGATTTTTTGCGAAGCTCTTGTTCTTTTTGTTTTCCTTTTTTTGAAATGGTTTCAGACTCTCAGACCTCAGCCTCAGTTTCAGGCTTCAGCCGTCTATTCAGCATATGTAGAAGCTTCATAGAAAAAGCATCTTCAATAGCGATATGTAAATGTCACGAAATACTGACACATCTACTACTATATATAATTGTAGAACGAAGGCTGACTAGAATACTATCCAGTCTACAAACTGCCGGCATTTAGTCACTTTCCATATCCTAGCGTAGAAGTATATATCTATATTGTACAAATCAAATCTCTACCGGACACCTATTCTATTTTAAGTCCATGATGCAGGCCAACACGGCTGCCAACGGGCCTCCGCTAAACACAGCGGATGTGTACCCTCTAATCGTAGCATCTGCAACTCAAGACGCAAATGTAGTACAACAGGCATATGGTAAGTTGAAGCAAGCTGAGATACGTCCAGGTTTCTTCACGGCATTGTTTGAGATTATGTGTCAAAAAAGCAGATATCAATAATCAAGGGCAGCTGCACGACCATGCGAGACAAATAGCAATTATATATTTTAAGAATGGAGTGGATAGATACTGGCGGAAAAGGGTCAGAAATGGCATCAGCGAACAAGAGAAACAGATATTGAGGTATGAGTTATGATGGCAAGGTTAGGAAGAGTTTGATATATATATATATATATATATATATATATATATGTGTGTGTGTGTGTGTGTGTGTGTATGTATGTATGTATGTATGTATGTACGTATGTATATGTATATATATATATATATATATATATATATATATATATATATATATATATATATATATATATATATATATATATATATATGTGTGTGTGATGTGCGTGTGTATGTATATATATATATATTGTGTGTGTGTGTGTGTGTGTATGTATATATATATATATATATATATATATATATATATACATAAGATAGATGAAGATAGATAGATAGATAGATGTTTAGATTGATAAATATATATACATACATAGATAGATATATATATATATATATATGTATTATTGTGTGTGCGTGTGTGTGTGTGTTTTACATGTGGATACATATATATATATATATATATATATATATTATATATATATATATATATATATATTGTGCGTATGTATGTATGTAATGTATGTATGTATGTATGTATGTATGCATGTATGTGTGTGTGTGTGTGTGTATGCATCTTTGTGTATGTATATGTATATGTATATATATATATATATATATATATATATATATACATATATTATGTGCACGTGCATGTGTATGTAAATGGATGGATTTATATATACATATATATATATATATATATATATATATATATATATCCATATATATGACATACGGAAAAAAAAATGCATAATAGGGATTTAATTGTCTACTAACACTGTGTTTCGTCTTTTACCAAAGACGTGAATTCGTAGGCCTCACCCTTTCCGAAAGCTCACCAGTCGCCTACAAATTGCTGTGCGAGATGACCGCCAAAACTGTGCGTTTGGATTGGCCAACAGATTGTCCCGAACTTCTCTCTCAGCTTATACAAGGCGTTACCGACCCCAACACCGTGGTCACCTCTAGCGCGCATTTCGAGCATGTGCGCAGTCAAACACACACACAGGTATATCTCGTCTTCTCCCCTTTCACGTGTTTTTACCAGTTTCCTCAGGCATGATGCTGCATTCTCATACTCCTGGTGACATGCTCGTTGTATGTATGCAATCGCTGCATAGAGTTAGTCTCGTCTCCTGACCTATGTTCGTCCGTCGTGTGCTCCTGTTTTCAGGCTCAGCTGGTACAGTTGGTTGGCGATGTACGACTGCGAGCACTGAAGTTGATGGGCAGCTGCGTTAAGGTCATGGCATCCAAAGTAGTGAACAAACGACAGGTATGGATGGGCTTGTAGACACGTACCATGTAAACAGAACTTTGCAGGCGAAAAGGGATATATATATATGCGCGTGTGTGAGAGTATGACATGGCTTTTGTGTGTGCTGTATGATGAGCGTATAAATACGCATACACCGGCACAACTAGGCAATTGGTTGGCTACATTGGTGGTGCGCCTCGAGGATTTGTACACTGCAGTTTGGAAAGATTTGGTCTGTTTTTGTTTCTCACTATATCTATGAGTGTTGTGGATGTGTGTGCATACGACGCTTTACTCATAGCTATCGTGTACAAAGTTCCCACATAAAGAATCGTCAAGCCATATTAATCTCACACAGTCGCCGACAATCTCTTCGGAATGCTCCATTAACCCATACTTGAACCGGCAATTGGCACTGAAGCACTACCTTCAATGTGTATGTCATTGTGTACGTACCAAACCCCACACACTCCCAACACCGCGCACACAACAGTTCAGAGAGATCAGTGGACAGCTCTTTATGGGCGTCTACGGAATTTGGCTGGAGAAGTACCGAACTCCCCCACAGAGCGATGCAAGTGGAAGTGCGGAGTGGTGTGGCGTAGAGGCGCGCACATGCCTGAAGCTTATGCGCAAGTTGCTATTGCACGGGTTTGGCGACATCGAAAAGGTGCCCGATTCAGCCGTTGTCATGGCAACGATATTGGAGGCCACCGCCACTTGCGAGCAACGAGCGCGCCAATCCGTCTCGACCAATCAAATAGCCGCTGGGGGTGCGAGAGGATGCGACGATGCACACAACACAGCCAGACTTCTAATGAAGATACTAGTGACAGCCCAGGCACAGCATCCCTTTGGCTACATACCATATATAGCTCACACGTGTAATTTGGCGGTCAATCGTATACTCGAGGGTAGAGAGAATACTGCGGGCCGAGTGAAGTATGTCCCAGGTGAGGGCGAGCGTGTGGTCACCAGTGACGACTATCTGCTGCTGTGCTTAATGCTGGTGAAGAACTGCCTCTGTGAGGTGGAGTATCAGGTGTGCCTTGTGGTGGACTGTTCCTTCTTATCTTGTATTGGGCTATTTGTGTTTTAATCCCGTGTTATCCTTTATTTTTTTTCTTCTGAGCTTCAATTTTTCCCATAAATGATGTGTGCGTTTAAATTGCCCTAAGATGCATGCTTAGCTATATTTTTTGAAATCATAGCTATATACTATCCGGGTCCGAAAAGTATTGCGCGATGTAACATCTCTCATCTGCAGCTTTGCGCCGGACACTTCTAGGTTCTGTCAAAATCAGTAACCCAATCAAATCCCTCCCTCTCCATCTGCCCATCACCAAAGGATGAGGAATCGACAGACGCACAGGCAGCCAAACGAGAAGTCAGTTCGGTCCTAACCAACCATATGGTCGATGCGCTGGTGCGCGTGTTAGTGGGACAGTACTTTCTGCTCACAACGGCCGATCTAGATGAGTGGAGGGATAACCCCGAGGCGTTCGCAATGGATGCCGCAGATCTAACGCTCCTCGAGGTATCCTATCCTATCCTGTCCTATCCTATCCTATCCTATCTTATCCTACCTTACCCTATCCTATCCTATCCTATACTACCCTATACTATCCTATCCTATGCTATGGATGGATTTGAGATTGATATCTGTGTATGATGGGGCCGAGGGCTCATCAAACAATGTGCGTTTGCAGTATGTGTCCCTCGGCGGTGCTAAATCGAAGTCTCTTAACGCTATTGCATACGGAGTGTGTGGCCAATCTCTGCGTGTCTGTGGGAAGTGCTCGTAGCAACTACGGCTATTTGATGTATTTGGGATCTGCAGGGTCTGCTATGAAGTTCCTATGGTTTTGTGTGTTTGTACCAAGCGAGTGTGTGGTCAGCGTGTTCCGCCGTGACGGGCCATTCAAACTGTCAGCATACACGTGGTTGAGACAGCCTCCAGATAAGTTCCCAAATATAGGCTACATACAGCCCTGTGTTTGCCTGATTTGACTTGTAGCCGGGATTAGTCGACGTTAATCTTTGTTACACATGCATATACACGTGGGCTTGTTCTGCGTCAACGCAGTTCGGTGTATGCACAAAAAATAATGTCTGTGATTAAGTTAAGCGGCCCGTTTGCTATCCGATCTTCAGTAGATCAGCGAGTATCTGCCGATCTCATCACCCATCCTACTGATTTCCACCTAGTTAACTAATACTACACTGCCAATACACAATCTCATTAATAATGTTGTAATGGACAATTATCCAGGTACGGCCTTGCGCCGAGGCTCTGTTCGGTGAGCTGGTCGGTCGGATGAAACAGGCGGCGCTACCAGCGGTCACCAACATGATAATGGCCATATTTGCTAATTCTGGCGCGGCACCCTGCGATCCCAGTGACCTTCAATCCGTTCTAATCAGGTAAACAGACTTCGTTCCCAATTTTTGGGGCTTTGCTATGTCCAATATATTATGCCATTCTACATGACTATCTACTTCATCCCCATATCTGATTGTGGGCAATATTCAAATATCTCTTGGGATAGGGGCTCGTCTATCTGTCGCAAATTCGGTATTCATTTCAGTACAAATGACATCTCCACCCACAGAGACGCGGTGTACAATGCGATTGGCATAGCCTCCTACGACATCCACGACACCTTCGACTTCAAATCCTTCCTCGTCAGCACAGTTCTGCCGGATCTCAAGGTGCACTCGAGCGCCCTCGCAGCCATACACCCAGCCACAGACACAGCCGCACGCACGCACTCGCCAGCCCAAACACCCTCTTGTAACTACTACTCGATTATCAGAAGGAGGGTGGCGTGGCTGCTCATGCAGTGGTCAGATGCGTGTGTGTTCACGGAGGAGGAGATGCAGTTTCTCTACGTGGTCTTGCTGACACTACATGCGGGACCCAGTGGAGCGGGTATGAGAGCTGGAGTTGGGGATGTGTGTATGTTGGGTATGGGAGGTAGTCATCCGGCTTGGTGCATATAGTTTAGCTGAGTATATACACATACACATTGGTATACACACTCTAACGATTTTTTGAAGTCGTGTGTTTATGCATGCACGTAGGTATGAAGCTACCACGAACAATAAGTACATGTACATCATGAACACACACCCACACGTATAACATCATCTATGTATGCACTCCGACGCAATACATACATAATTATACAATATATTATCCTGTATACACCCTAGTATACACACCTGCTCAAATACACAGCACATGCGTGTGGCTTCGGACACAGAACCCAGATGTATGCATTTGTCATAATATCTTGCACTTCTCGACCTATATATATATATATATATATATATATATATATATATATATATATATATATATATATATATATATATATATATATAGATATATAGATATAGATATTGATCCATATACTCATATATTTGTAGTTACTCAAGCGTATTCAGATTCATGTGGCATGTACCCGTATTACGCTCTCAGTACAAGGTATATGCATACGCATATACGTATACCCGACTGACATCATTTAATACAAATGAATGCAGACCTAATGTTCTATATTCATATATATATATATGTGTGTGTGTGTGTGTGTGTGTGTGTGTGTGTGTGTGTGTGTGTGTGTGTGTGTGTGTGTACATAATATATATATATATATATATATGTGTGTGTGTGTGTGTGTGTGTGTGTGTGTGTGTGTGTGTGTGTGTGTGTGTGTGTGTGTATAGGCCATTCTTATGTCAACTTTGCAAGCTGATGAATTGAATATATACTAACAGGACTGGGTGAGCGAGGCCAAATGGTGTCGGGTGTAGCAGGAGGTGAGGATCTACTGACACGGCTAACAGCCAACTCTGCGTTGAGAGTGTTGATTGACAGCGTTGCATTCCGAAGCGGTACGTAAGTTTGCTTAATTACCATCGGTCGTAGGATGTATGTGAGGTTTTGGTTTCGTTTTTTCGAATGAAAGTATGTAAGTTTTTCTCTTAAAATGAGTGTAAGCGTTTTCTGCGAATGAGCACATGTGTGAGCATTCCTACGTGAATGTACTTAAGCGGTTCATATGAGATAGTGCTGCATGTAAACTCTCGTTCATATATATGTATATATACATATATATATAGTGTTGAGAGTGCACATGGGTGTCCGGCGTGACCACATAGATTTAATATACGCAGTCCACTCATGGGGTGTGAAAGAACCGAAAACGCGAGTGTATTTATGTTTGTACATACTCATAGATCAACTACGGGGTATGCCGGATGTGTGATATCTGTGCAAGCGTATATCTCGCTATGGTCTCGTCCTGTATGAATAAGACTGCGCTGGGTGCGAAGTCCAGGAACTGGAGAGTACCTTGATAGAAGCAAGAACAAAAGCACTATAGCAGCACTCATCGGTGATCGTGATCGTGATCATTCTATGAACAGTCCATAGGTACAAATATGCGTCTCCGGTTATACACACACTGAAAACCCCGCCTCGCAGTAGATGTGGCGAGCTTCCAACTACAAATCATAGTCATGGTTACACGAGAGTGACGACATCGAGACACGTGACTATGAGTGGATCTCCATGTGTATTTATCTGGTAGAAGTATCTACACACCCCCCTATCTCTACACTCAATGCAACCCACTCTCTCTCCTCACAGACTCTTTCGAGCCCTTCATAACGCCCACAATCAGCGCTGTGTTCTCGCTCCTGACCAACACGGACGAGGACGAGACGCGTATGCGTGTGCTGCAGTCGCTGGCTGTGGTGCTGCAACGGTGTCGCCATCAACTTAGTACGGTTGCGCTCAATGTTGATGGCAGCCCTGGGTTGGGTTGGGAGATCGCCAAGGTGTTGTTCCAGCTCTGGGAAGAAGCTACTGACCATCATCTGTACCAGGTCTGTGCGGTGCCCAGTGTCGATGCATTTGGTTATACATTTTTATCTGTAGAGCTGGGTGTGTGTGTGTGTGTATGTGTATGAGGTTTGTATCAATGATCTGTACTGGGTGTGTGCTGTGCCCAGTGTCGATGCATTTGGTTCTACTTTTTAATCTGTAGAGCTGGGTGTGTGTGTGTGTGTGTGTGTGTGTATGAGGTTTGTATCAATGATCTGTACCAGGTGTGTGCTGTGCCCAGTGTCGATGCGTTTGGTTATACATGTTTATCTGTAGAGCTGTGAGAGAGAGAGAGAGAGAGGTTTGTATCAATGCCGGAGTTAGCCGTGGATTTTGGGAGGCGAATGTGAAGGTATTGTGCTGGTTAAGAGAAGAAGCTACAAGCCAATACCTATCCCGGTCGTGGCGACTGTCCCTCATTTACATATATCTATGCAGTAAACCCCTAACCCTAAAATCCTACACGCAGACCGACTTACCTGCATGCTCGTTATCTTATTCTCTCAGATATGTATCTGCATATCATGTTACCTCTCATGGGAATTACTAGTGGAAGGCCCGGCAAGATAAAATAAGTGTTTCTGAATGCATCGTGTGTGTGTACACTCGCTACACACTGACTTGTATTACCCATATACTATCATGCTCGCACATACCTCTATGAAAACCCGCTGACCGTCCACTCGCACCGGTGTGTCTATGTGGTTACTCTTGTCCTTAGAGGAGAGCGTGGGCTAGCGGTTGGATGCTGACGTAAGCACAATGTGTGTTCACGTGCTACTTACCGAATCCCGCATACACCCTTACTTCTGTTTGAAATCAAATCTGACTATGCTGTCTCATATATACTCCCCGTCCGTCCTCTCAGGTGTGTCTGGTCGGCAACATCTCATCCTTGGTGGAGAGCATGGGCAAGAGTGTGGGTGCCTCTGTTACCGATGGAAACGCAAACGAGATCTGTTTGCTGAATCCGCTGTGCCAGATCATAGCCACGTGTACGGATGTCACTAATCCCGCGCACGTGTACTTGTTGGATGACTCCGTGTTGCTATGGAAACGAGCGGTCCGCCAGGTGCGCATAAAGCTGTCGTAGTGCGTGCGTTGGTGAGAGTTTGTGAGTATATACATTCACCTGTGTCTGCGCATAACGGATGCAATAGTTTGTATGCGATGCATCTGCTCCGATGGTCGCATTCCTTCTTTTCTCATTGCCGCGCAGCATTTACAGATTATAGATAATCGCCAGGATGATATATATATATATATATATATATATATATATATATATATATATATATATATATATATAGTTAAATGCATAGATATATATATGTATCTGTATGTGTGTGTGTGTGTGTGTTATAATATATTGTATTGTATTGTATTGTATTATAGATATATATATGTGTGTATGTGTGTGTGTGTGTGTGTGTGTGTGTTTGTGTGTGTGTGTGTGTGTGTGTGTGTGTTATATTATATTGTATCGTATTATAGATATATATATATATATATATATATATATAGAGAGGTATATACAGGTATTTGTATGTATATATATATGTGTCTGTGTCTGTGTCTGTGTGTATTAATTCGTACTTTTGAAATTCGATTTCAATACCAGCTTTCTTGTCTTCAAATGACCATGCTCATTTTTATTTCATATATTCTGCAATCATCGTCTACTCAGCTAGATGCACCACAACTACCCATTCTGAATGTGTATCCGCGCACCATCAGTTTGATTGAGAACGTTGGCTCGGAAGTTGTGCGGGATGTAATGGCGGTACTGCGGAGTTATCTACTTGTTATCCCGGATCTTTTTTTCCCTGGATCCAAACAAGTCCCTCTCGTTGCCATGGCGACCACGTCTCTAGCTGTGGCCTCGGCCGCCGAGAGTATCGGTCAGACGCATGTGGTGTGTACGTGTGTCGATGAACACGCTTAGTGCATGCACAGCATTTGTCCTATCGTTGAGAAATCATCCTTCTTTTTTAATATATTACTAGTTTCTTGTTCTCTCATTTGAAAGAAAAAACATCCACGAGATGCCGTTCAACCAAGTGCTACTATCAGGCTACTCTCGGTTCTGACCACGTTATATAAAATTTTCTTGCTGCAGTATAACTTGTGCGAGCGTCTCGTCCAAGCCCTCGCCGCCTGGAAGGATTCGGGCTGCAAATTAATAGTCGATTTCATAGACTGTGCGTTGGTTATCGGCGGTGTAGGAGTCACACGTGGCCCCATGCGGAGTGTGGTGGTTGCCATGACGACTCGGATGTTGGCTGAGAACCAATCGGACGGCACAGATGTGCTTGTGTCATTCTCGCTGATATTGGCGCGTATAGCTGTGCAATTGCCCACCGAAGACCTGTGTTCTATCTTAGCTGAGGCCGTGGTAACCACTAAAAACACACAAATACAAAATGACACACAGAACGGACCAGTGAATGTTGCGAGTAGTGTTGAGGGTGATCGCAGTGCCGCTGCCAGAGCCACAATGGACTCGTTTGCTAACACTTCATCACACACCACACACTCGGGTGCGAAAAGGATACCTACACACATAAGTACACAAGAGGAAGCGACGAGTTATGGGCTCTGTGTGTTACTGAATGGATGGGTTAGGAGGTTGGACCGGACATCTAGCTACCACTCCAGGAAATTGATTGGTCTGGCTGTACCGGTAGTACTAGAGCTGGTGGCCATGCGAGATGCTCAGGTGTTGGCAGAAGAGTTCCCTATGGCTATTGATGCGCTCGTTAGTATATTCGGATCTTTGGCGAACGAGAATGGGAGTGACGAGTAAGTTCAGTTGAGTGTTAGTAGATGAGTGCGTGTTAGTACTTGGGCTGTATAACAGTCATCATAGGGGTTGAAGTGTTGTTACAGAGTGGCTGGAATGTTTGTTTGTTCATACGGTAAATGTGCGGCAAACGGTAGATTCCAAAGTGATGTACAACGTTAAATCGTTGTTGTTGTCCCATGACGTTCGAATCTTAGAAATGGCCTAAGAGCTCTTAACTTGTTGTTAGCCATTGTTTCTCATCGTATACGACTCTACTTCTATTGCACAGTTGTCTGGTGATGAAGAATGATTTAGATACGTGGGCGCCGGAACCCGGAGAATTGGGCGAGACGTCGAGGGAGCGTTTGGTATGTGGGTTCAACTCAACAATAAAAGCTTGCTGGTGAGTATTATTAAATATCTAGATCGTTTACGATCTGTGATGTACTGTGTGGTTGATATGCAGAACATTATTATGTAACCAGTAGCACGCCTTCAAGTGCAGTGCTTTTGTGGGAATGAACAGCTGTAGATGGTAAGATGTGGTCATTTAAAACTCTTGCACGCAACCTTACAGATTGCCTATGCTATAGCAGATTCTTTCCACTCTACATGTACGAATTTGCTGCTAACACCTAACGGTTACAAGCTAGCATTCAGCATACTGACCTTTGCAACTGTCACAGAGATTGCCACACAGCAAGCATATCATACTAAGCCGTTGTTTCACCACAAAATTTACTACAGATGCAACACAACGACGCTGTGTACCGAATGTCGCTCAAGAATACGATACAGGCACGCATGACAGGCCTTGCGAATACTGATCAAAATGGCTTCCAAAATCTATTAAGCACTGTCAGTCCGCCGGTGCAAAAGCAATTTGCCGAACTAATGCAATGACCTCGGTAGTGTACTCAAGTGGAGCAGGTGGAAATTCATCTGCGAATCTGTCTAATTTAGTAAACAATTAAAATTAATTAGTGTGTACTTTAGATCTCAATGAGTATTCTGTGCGAGGAATCCTCGTTGTATTCCGACTGCAACAGCTACTTCACCTTAAGCACATGCTGGACGGGCGCTCGGCAAAGAGTTTCGTTAACCAAGAGATATATATATATATATATATATATATATATATATATATATATATATATATATATATATATATATATTTGTGTGTCTGTGTATCTGTGTCTGTGTCTGTGTGTCTGTATATATATATATATATATATATATATATATATATATATTATTTATGTGTGTGTGTGTCAGTAAGAGATATCTCTAAATTTGCATCAATATTCTCACATCCATCGCAAAGGTATACTGTGTTTATTTTATTCATCGATCGATGTTGAGTATTCGACCTTGATTCTTGAGTATATTGCTTAGACTCCGCGAATAACTCTTCTTGACTTTTTTAAGGGCAACAGCCGTAGGCTGAGGTACGCAGAAGTTCATAAACTCAATGAAAGTCATGTCCTCCCCAAGCATTTCAGTCAGATTTAATCCCTTGTGCTTGGCTTCGACATCGGCAGCATTTCTCGATACTATAGGCGCACACGAGCGCGCTGTGATTGATGTACAGTTGACAGACAAATCATCCTCGTCTTCCTGCAACCAATAATCGTCATCTATTCTATCATCAGTACTAATAGTCTCATCGGCAATCGCTTGCTTATCGACGCATGCGGGAATTTTAATGACCTTCATTCCCGACTTAGTACGTGTGACTGGGGGTGTGGCATAGTTGTCACTGAAGTCCACCACAAGGTGTCCCAGTTTCTTCTCAATTTGAATATCGCCGCTGTGTGAAGCTAGCGCCGAATTGAGTATCTCGGCTGAACCCGTATTGAAGCTACTCGTTTGACTTTTCTTGCAATTACCACTACGCCCATAGAAGATATCGTTTGATTTGGACCCTGCACGCCTTGCTACTGGCCCGGTAGCCGTCATAGTCTTAGATTTTGAGAGAGATTGTACGTGTATAACAGGCGATTTACCTGATTTTGATTTCATCCTGATCATCACAGGTTTCTTGGTATCCGTATCTGTGAGCCATGACGCGACCGTGGTTTCAAGGGGACACACTTTCATCGTGATAGGAACCAGAGACACCGCACTGTCACGACCAAGGCTGTGTGAGGAATTATCATCGATTTTTTTACTATATACTGGGGTTTGATTTGTGTATTTCTTTGTATCTAAACACTGCGTCGAAGCAACGTTTTCTGTCGATATCCGAGACCTTGTCGACTCCGCTGATAATACACGCAAATAGAGTTGACGTCTCGATTGCTCTGACTCTAATGTGTCTTCACCGCGTAGATTGTAAGTACGCGTTTCGACATTCAGGATAGACACGCTCCAATCACCTGTTACTAGCGCTACATTGGCACTATCTAGTTTATTTAGGAGGCCGCTATGAAGCCCGGATCGTGGTTTCCTGATTCTAACTGTAGGTTTCTGCCTCATATTATGCTTGCAATGATCCAAATCGTGTACATAAACAGGAAATGGGAGAACACATTTGCGCCTTGCACTCGTGGACATAATACTACGACCATCCTTCGACTTTATATGATCCTTCATATTCTTTTATTTGAACTACAATATATGCATTATTATGAATGTGTAATTTTTAAAGTGCTACATATGTATATATATATATATATAGCATGTAAATACTCACGCATCATTTGAATCGCATGATATTTTTTTCTTTTGCTCTTGTTTCTATAAAAGTACCTATTTTTCAATAAACACAACAAAACCTTTATTTACATATACTTTTTTTTAAACATTCCCCAAAATCTCCAATAAATAGTTCTCGTTTCGTAAGAATAGTAATATGTATATTTATTTTTAAAAACCAAAACCAAAAAATTTATCTAGAAATTCATTCTTTTTCTTCTTACTTTTTAAAAATCTCAATCAGTCAATCACAATCTCTGAATTTCATGTCTTTTGTGTATCTTTTTATTTATTTTTTTAAAACAGAAATTTCAACCCCCCCCACAAAAAAAAAGCAATACAGTGACAGTCCGACGGACCGACTCGGACAGTCTGAGTCAAATTTTCAACAGCTTGGGGTAAAGCTGGCAGCCTGGCACTCATGCGCGAGCAACCGGCCACGCCCGCGTTCGGGTCAGAGGCCCAGAGTCTACAGACGCACGGCCGTACGCAAAGATAGTACCAATAGACCTATTTTGTTTTTTTAAAACAAAAACATTTGTACATACGTATGTACTGTATTTTATTTTTTTAGATAGTAGAATATATTATTCGAAATAAAACAATTAAAACAAAATCATATTATTCGAAATAAAACAATTAAAACAAAATCATATTATTCGAAATAAAACAATTGAAACAAAATACACTGAATTTTCAATTTCAGTAGAGACTAGAGACTACCAGAGAGTGCATGTCTGTATGACTGTATTATGTATTTTTTTTTTAAATACTGTATTGTATTTACTATTTTTTTTTTAAATACAAATCGTAAAATACAATTTTTTTTTTGGTTTTTCAAACAATGAACTGTATCCGTAACAGTTGTAACGATAAATGAGCTCCATTTTCGTTTTTTCAAAACAAAAAGCATAGCATCCTACTTTTTTTCAAAACAAATAGAAGACAGTTACAGTACATATCCATAGCGGCATAGCCTTCTCATCAATTATACACAATATCGTTAATAGAATAAAACGCATAGATTTCGATGCGAATAGCACTCTTGACATGCATTTTCTGTTTCCCATTGTTCAACCGGGTACGTTACGTATATACAAAAGAAAAGATTACATTAGCGTTAAACGATACAGCGACCCTACCCCAAACTGAGTCTGAGGCTCTGAGGCCTAAGCCTTCTCGTCACTCATACATTAATCACACCTTGTCGCGTGACCTCTGACGTTTGACAGAGTCAGACACTCTGACCCGCCTCTGTGAGTGATTTTGAGATTGAGTGTCACCGACTCGCCGGACATCCGGAGCTCATGTAATATCAGAACAAGAAAGAAGTATTACGTTTTGCGTTTGTGTACTGAATTGAAAACGTTGTATCCTTGTATATTTTGGCCTGAATTTTTCTTTGCTACGTATGGCTTGTAGGCCACGTTGCCACTCGCCAGTCGCCACTCGCCAGTCGCCACTCGCCAGTCGCCAGTCGCCACACATCGCCAATCAGACCTCATTTTAAAGTTAGTACTTATTGATCTAAACATTGAACGCATACGCATGATTACAAACCGTTGCAACGCATAGAGGTGACTATTCTCTCAAATTATTTCACATATAAGACCCAGATAGTGCACCTATCATGTAATTTCTGGCCAAAAGCTTGCGTTCAACCAATCAAACGTGACTGATAAATAATGACCGTTGTTGTTTTTAGGCCGCTCACTACGACGGTTTGTGACACTTTGTGTACTAGAACTGGTATGTCTGTAAGTCTCTAGTGCGTGGTGACCTGTGTGTACACTATGTCTATACTTGTTATGGAAAGTGTACTTGTTAGCAATCCGCTGCAGGTATATATACAATTATACACACAGTTGCACAACAACAATAGTAACTCAGTAAACACACAACTCCACGCAAACGACCCCATAGTCATACTACTAACTATGTTTGTATGCTAAAACAAAAAGGAATTGACACTAGTATTGCCCCTAAGAGGTCTGGCGGGCCTTTCTATCCGTTACCGACAGGAAAATGAGGGCGGGGCGGCGGGGCCGTGGCCCGCGGGCCCGGGCGTGGTGGTTAAATACTATGACCCAAAAATGACCCCCTATATTAATTTTGGACTTTGTAACGCATCAAATAGTTGAACGTTTTACGCTTACGCAATGGTTTTTTTAAACGTTGGACCGTATAACGGTATGAGGTCTGGCTGAAGACATTCTCTCATTTTGGGTCTTAAATTGAAAAATAAATTGCGAAACCGGTTTGGCACGACCTAATTTTTCAAAATTATAAAATTATAAATGATGAATAGGACAAAACTTGCTTTTCAGATTCACTTTATTAAAAAAAGGTATTATTTACTACTTGATCAAGTCACAGAGCAGTGAGTGCACATTGATTTGTTTTTAAAAAAAAACTCCTTGTTCATAGCCGTCTAAAAAGTTAGACACTTGTTGATGTAGAGGAAAGTAAATATTTAAATTTTAGCGGTTATGACTATAGCTGTATTTACATATATGTAGAGCATTTTTATTATTTTTAAATACTACATATTTACGTATGTACGCCATACATACGGCCCAAGTCAAAACAAGTGACAGCATCACAGGCAGCAACAGTGCAAGTGTGAGTCTGTGTGCATTGTGCAACCTCATAGACTGTCAGACTCTCACACTCACAGTACAATCTCTCTACTCGCTCTCTACTCTACTCTCTAGAATGTCACCACTCACTCCTCTACACACGTAACACAGTACTGAGTACACACTAAACAGTATATATAGTCACATACAGTCACAAACTCACAAACTCACAACAGTGAACAGTCAATCACAACTCACAAATCACAACTCACAAGAAGAGTAAATACAGTACATATAGAGAGAGAGACTGAGAATCTAATAAGAGAGAGAGCAGGGGCCAGTTTCAAGGTTTATGTCCAACATAGCACTCTCTCTAGATCAGAGACTCAGCCACTCAGGTCAGCCTCTCAGCCTTCAGCTCAGGCCTCAGGGACACCGGCTCCGACGTTAATAATTTAATGGTGATGGGTGTCGTATAGACAAAGTCGTCCCTTTTTTACAAACAATTGTCTCTAGTCTTTATGTACATACTCTCTATCTCTTTTTTGTTTTTGTTAAAATTTATGGCAATAGATTAAGCATTGATTGAGTATATATGACTTTTATATATATAAGATTGTAGATTGGAGTAGAGAGAGTCAGTATTGTTTACTCTCTGCTAAGTATTTTGAAAAGAAGAGCGTATGTAAGTATGCACCATGTATGTAGCATGTATGTAGTCGACAAATATATTTTTTTTTAAATATGAGAAACAATGCAATACGTTCTCAATTGTAAATACGTCACGCGATCCCAAAAAATTGTACATTGTAGAATGTAGTATGGAATATGTTCTATTGGGTTAGGGCTGGACTGATAGGACAGAATGGTAGGACAGAGGACAGGATCTTCAATGTGTCCTGTCCTACTATTACTGGACCAGACTATTCGGACGGGACCTTCTGGACTGGACTTTAGATGATGAATAAGAGGACAATGTGACCTGGATATTCGATGAGACTCTCTCATGGCTTTAGGATATAGGATCAGAGGAATTAGTTAAGTGTCTGTCTCTTCTACTCACTAGCCCTACGTTAGAGGTACCTGAGAGGCTGAGACAGACGTTATAATACCAAGAGTAATAAACGGTTAGTATTACCTAGCCCAATAAGCCATACTACAACATTCAGTCTTCACTCTTCAGCCTTCAAGTTCACAGTCACACACATCAGATGACGGAACATGATTGGAATAATTGAATTGACTTTTTTTTACAAAAACAAACAACTTAGAAGGCTAGGAAAAAAACTCTTAGACTGTCGACTGTAGACTGTAGAGCAGACTTTTATTCGTAAAACGTAATCATGTTTCAAAATCGATGCGTTAATTCACTATTAATATTAAAAAACGTAATCTGGATTTATGCCTACCATTATATTTAGCATAGCCCACCAACTATATTTTGCCAAAAGATGGGCTGGTTTGTTGTTTTAAAATTGGGCAGATTTTCTACTGAATACATAATAAAGATCCGACCAAAATAGTTTTTAGAATTAGTATACATAGCAACTGAAAACGGGAGAACGGTTTCAAAACTGAGCATTAATGTAAAACATGCTACGTTTTCAACATACATAAAAATATAAAGCATATAATTACATAATTGACTATTTGACACTACTGTACATAATTGTGATTATTTGCCAGCGGAAAGCCGGAAACCCGATGAACTCCAAATGAAATTTGTATTTCAGTTGATATAAAATCAAGCCAAAATAATATATATGAAGAGTTGTTTTTTTGTTGTTTGCTGTTTTTTTAAATCTTTACTTTACAGCAAATATCATATTTTCAACCTTCTCAAATCTGAAATTTCTGAATCTCACCCATTTGAAGTTCTGGCTTCTGTGTCCAATTTTCAGAAAGAACCCAAATTTTTAAAAATAAAAAAGAGAAAATCTCTCGGAATATAAGCCTCAAGACCGTCGGGGCCCAAATCACGTTTTTTCTGACGTTTTTTAAGAAAAGTAAAAAACACACACACAAATACACACATCAATACACCTTCAACACACCTCACCTACAGTAAACTGCCGCCCATTGGCCCTGACCTCTTTCAGCAATTACAGGAGTGCCACGACTTCCACGGTATCTGGGCCCTCCACGAACACCTATCCTGAGCTACCATGTCATTATTATGTAACGATCTGTACGTTTTCTTATTGCATTTTGGGAAAGCACATGATTCTTTTTTCTTAATTAAGAATCTGAACCCAATTCCTATTAATCCTTTACCCAAAATCGGCAGAATCCAAAACTTAAACCCATTTTTTTCTCTACGTGATTATTAATTAAGAATAAGATACTAATCGTGTCAAAGCGGTGGTACTTAATAATAAATTCCTCATGCGTACTTCCTATTTCTTAATTAAGCCAATTTTTTGTTTCAAGATAATTTCTTAATAATGAACGACATATTAAGTGAGATAACATTCATATTTCTTAAAAAATATTATTTGGCGCTTGTGTACACGACTACACATGTGATGAAGATCTTACCACTACGAATAAATAATTAAATACATACTAAAATACAACTTTAACAGACCACAACTTCAAAGCTGTTCTCAGTATAAATCATCAATAACTATTCACAACGAACAAGTAGGACAAGATTATAGCATGGCCAGTGGACGAAATCTTTTTACATCGTCGTACCATTGTTTGGCGTGCTTCTTCTCATAATGTATTATAGCATTATTCGCATTCTTGCGATTCCATGAGTAGGTTTTAGTGTTGTCGCAATACCTGCAGGTAGCTTTGTTGCAATCGTCATCGTCAACTTTAAACTTTGTGGCTGCGAAATTTAGTTTTTGTTCATTTGTTATCCCTCGATAAAGTTTCAAACAACTGTACTGGCTTGCATCGTCAATAGCATCAATGTTAATCGGCTGCATCCTCTTGATAGAGGATCGCACATTATCTGATTTTCGCACACTCTTTTCAGAGGGGGTAATGGTGTCAGTATCGGTAGCTGTTGTTCGCCCAGTGCCGTCACTTTTCTCCGTCATACTTACATTCACTTCTACACTTCTACGCCCAATGCACAACCCCTATATAAATAAAAGTTTGTACTGAGAAAACAATTGCATGTTATAGTAATAGACTTTGCCTTGAGACCTAGTCCCTCACATGCTATAAAAATAAGTACCGGTTCTTAAAATTTCTTCAGATATCGGTATACATGATTATTAATAATTCTTAAAAAAATTAAAAAGATATCATACACGATTCTTAATAAGTCTATAACCTGCCTTAATCCTTCTTTCTTAATTAAGAAATAGAATATTTCTTAATGGCCCAAAATTGCGCTGCATACTTCATAATTCCCAATTCTCAATTTGCTCACCATGCATAAATCTTAAATTTTCAAATTCAGGAATGTGCCTTAATACGTATTTCTTACAAAAATTACGGCAATTATTTTACTTAATTTTTTTTCGTAATAATGACATGGTAGGTCAGCTACAGTCACAGCGTTAGTATCGCTACATACCACGCATACGATGAGAGTCGTAGCACTGTATAGCCTAATTAGACTACGTTCTTTCCAGTGAGCACATCGGATTTCACATACGATGCAATTAAGCCCCACTTTTTTTCCATCAGAAGGCGAGATCACTTTGCGCTCCGATCACGTAGTTGTAGAAATACGGCCTCCGGTCAGTCTAAAATATCAAGATCAATTGTGATAATCCATTGGTTTTTATTTGTATTTTAAATAATTTAGTACAAGCTCTTTTTCCAATATTTCCAAAGTGTTCTAAATTCACTTTGATGGCTCCAATAGCCTGAGTATTTGGTATGACTCATCTACTTGGACCTATTTGAGACATTAGTAGATGTAGGATATTATAAACTAAATTTTATAATCTCCGAACTACTACTTATAGATTTTGGTCCTCCCGCCAATCTCCTAAATCCAATAAGTCTTTTTCTTTTTTTAACTTTTCTTCAGATGGAACTTTATTTACATCAGCTAATGTATTAACGTGACTTACGTTATTATGTCTATTTACAAATTAGGCAAGTGGTCATGAACACTTAGTACTTCTAGTGAAAATTATTCAATAAAGAACAGCTAGAGGTACGCCCTGTGTGATCGAGGATATTTAGGCTCTTTACAAGAGGCAGTCCCGATCATTCTTACACAAGCTACCACTGCTAAATCCTAACTGACTAAATTGTATTTTCTAGAGTCTCGCAAGTTCTTTGCGAACGATACCACTATTCGAGGTGCTCTAGCTCATATGACACATATGAATACTCGGATGGGTGGTCGTACCTATACTGTCGAATATTTATTAATTTGTCAGATGATGGAGACTCTGGGAGCTAACCTCTTTGAGAAAGTCAATGATGACATCATCACCTATGGTGATTTGCGATCTATGCCTTGGTCTGTCTTTGAGAAGATAGTGCACAAGCATACCAATCCCTCTACTAGAGTACTTAGTACTACGAGCTACACCCAGCCCACTAAGGGTAACGCAGTAGAGACTAATACTGCGCGTAGTACTAAGAAACCTCGCACTACTACTGGAGGGGGTACTGGCTCTACTTCTACCGAACCGAAAGGTGAAAAGAAGGTGAGAGCGCCTTGCAAGAAGTGTGGTTACAACCTCACAAAACGTAATGGCAAGTGGAATGGTAGACATGACCCTGTTAAGTGTGCACCAGGCAAGCCAGATTTTGGACACTATATGAAAGAGTGTGCTAGTTGCAAGGGTACTAACGGTTGGCACAAAGAGGATTGCAAGGACTTACCGGACGTCCAAGTTAAGCACTGACAGTACCATATGTGTGCACTAGAGCAAGATTATGAGAAAATGTTCAATAAAATCCATACCAAAGGAGATGAACGTATCTTTCAAGCTCCTTGCTATAGTTACTGCGCTAAGACAGTTTAAAGATTACCTTTATGGAAGTTACTTTACTGTCGCCTGTGATCAAAAGTCTCTAACATACTTAAAAGACATGAACCCTGACTCACAGTTGGTGAGCCGCTGGCATGACATTATTGCCAAGTTTGCTTTTAATATAACACACATACCAGGAATACATAACCATCTTCCTGACATGCTCTCTCGACTTGTGCCCGACTACCAGAAAACAGTCAAGGAGTTATTAGCAACCGATTGATGCTAAATAGGAAATGGTTTAACCTCGCTCAATCACGATGGGGTCCATTTACTGTTGATATGTTCGCCGCAGAACATAACAAACAGGTTTCTGAATATAGGTCGTTGACTCATCCTAAAGGTGATGCATTTCAGCTTGACTTATCAAAGCATAATGCGTGGGATAACCCACCTTGTCAACTTATCGCACAGTTGTTAAATTATGTTAATATTACGAAATCTACCATTACGCTGTGTTGTCCCTTACGTAACTCCGACCCATGGATACGTGATTTAATTAATATGATTCAAGACGAACCTATTTATGTCGACCGTGAAACCGACACGTTTTTTGTATCAGGGATCCTATTCTATTAAGAAGACACCTTGGAAACACACCATTGTTTGTCGCATCGGTCCTGCAGGTACCACTAAGTGGAAACCCTCAACCGAATTCTTAGCTAAACTAGAGGAGTCTAAAGAGTTTGAACAAAAGCTCAAGACTCGTACAACACATGCACCCAACAAGATTGCAGTCGAGGTAATGCCGATTGAAACGGCATTAGGTCGTAAAAAAATGGGAACTAGCTAAGGCCATGGATCAAAGACTCAAAACTCTAAGAGAAACTGAAGCTCGCACTCAACTACTTAAAGCGCTGCTTAAAGAACAGCCAGGAGTTGCGAAACAACTGAAGAAGATACTTCAACAATCCAATGTTGTCAATTATGTATCTCAGGAGTCTACCCCTCCTGATACTGAGGTTGCCCTTACCAACAGGACTATGGTTCATTCAGCCAGCGTTACGCAGAATCTGACTGACTTAGAGGAGCTCGAAAGTAGAGTTAAAATTATACATAATTTAACGCATCGAGCATATGAGCATACTTATAAAATGGCTATTCGTGCAGGGCTTGATCACCCGGCGCTGAAAGAAACCATACGTGAAGTATACCGACGCTGTACTGATTGTGAAAAGAACCAGATCAAGCGATACGGTTGGGCACCCCTAAAAAGTGTGACAGAAGACCAACCGATGCGCCGAGTCATAGTCAATTTGGTTAAACTCCCGCAATCCAAGCATACTGGCGATGTATATATCTGTCATTTCTTGTGTGTGGCTTCGGGCTATAACTTGCTTTATGCAATACCGAACAAACGTCCACAAACAGTGGCAGAATTATGCTATCACGTCTTCAATGACTTTGGTTTCCCCGAGTACTATGTTCTGATAACGGTAGTGAGTCTTGTACCGACGTAATGGAGGCACTTATACTCGTATCAGGCATGACCCATAGGCGTGGTGTTCCTTACAAACCTCAAACGCAGGGTGCAAATGAGACACGTCATAGAGAACTTAAGAAACTCTTGCGTACCGCACTAGACGACGTTGAGGATATGTGGCCTTATCATTTGAAATGGGTTCAGACTCAAATGAATAACTGCATGAATCCTCAAACTGGAACACTCCCGTTTCACTATTTCTTTGGCCGCTATAGTGAATTACAAGCAACGTTTGATAAAACTGCGCCCGAGAAACACGCTACCCCGTGGCTACAAAAGATCGAGCATATGCAGAACGTTGTTTACCCCTGTTCACTCGAGCACAAGAATCGCGTCCTACTTAAAGCGTATGACCGATGGAATAATACTAAGAACATTGTTCAGTTCAAAGTCGGCGATTACGTTAACATTATAAATCGAAACGCCAACGTTACCGAACTCTCTTCTAAGACGATATGACCTTTTGTTATTTCCTACCATGATGAGAAAGAGTGATACTTACGAAGTGAATAACATTGATGGTACTAGCGCAACCAATCTAGGCACTCACCGTATCCCTACTTCCGAACTCATGTTCGCTCACTCATTTGATTCTGATGTACCAGTTATGGAGTCACAAGTTAAAGATATAATTGACAAAACATCCGAAGACGGTTGCACTTACTACAAGACCCGTTTCATGGATGGGACAGTAGCTTGGCTAACCTCAGATGCATTTCGTGAATCTCGCGACTTTCTTCGTATCTTTAATAAGAAATGGAATAAGCGTTTATGTATTTTAGTTTAATAGCTACTTTTTAATCATTGTCGACTCACTTGGCCCAAGCTTCATACGGGAATTTACTGGCCACTTCTTCCCATCAATCTTTTCTGAACCACTACAGCGACTATGAGAGCCATACCATATGTTCATACATTGTAAAATACATACTTGTCATTTTTGAAATAAATAATATTATCCCTATTATTATCCATTCAGGTACATTATGTATGAATGATACAAACTTCTCTAATCTAAGATCATATTGTAAACTTCGATGGAAATTACTAGGTTTCAAACTATATTAAACTAAAATACAATTTAGTCAGTTAGGATTTAGCAGTGGTAGCTTGTGTAAGAATGATCGGGACTGCCTCTTGTTAAGAGACTAAATATCTTCGATCACACAGGGCGTACCTCTAGCTGTTCTTTATTGAATAATTTTCACTAGAAGTACTAAGTGTTCATGACCACTTGCCTAATTTGTAAATAGACATAATAACGTAAGTCACGTTAATACATTAGCTGATATAAATAAAGTTCCATCTGAAGAAAAGTTAAAAAAAAGAAAAAGACTTATTGGATTTAGGAGATTGGCGGGAGGACCAAAATCTATAAGTAGTAGTTCGGAGATTATAAAATTTAGTTTATAATATCCTACATCTACTAATGTCTCAAATAGGTCCAAGTAGATGAGTCATACCAAATACTCAGGCTATTGGAGCCATCAAAGTGAATTTAGAACACTTTGGAAATATTGAAAAAAGAGCTTGTACTAAATTATTTAAAATACAAATAAAAACCAATGTATTATCTCAATTGATCTTGATATTTTAGACTGACCGGAGGCCGTATTTCTACAATATACAGGTTGCCCAAAGAACAATTTATTGACCTGATATAGCTCTTTCAACTTCGGCTACAACTCTCATTGACGGTTTGGTTATCATACAGTTTGATAGTATACTTAGCAGTCTTTCAAGTCCAACCCCTGTGCGTACGCGACAACCACTTTGACCGAATCGTGCACACAGATGCACAACATAAATGGAGCCATGTGTCCTTCGCTGTTCGTGGATCACAAAACTGTTTCCATGTATCAGAAAGGTGTTTTTCACAGTAGGTAGATGCAAGATATTCATCACTTCCTTTCGCCAACGTGAACTTAGTATGAAGTTGATGCCACATATCACCAAGTAATCTATATCGTAAGCGATTATGTACTTGATGAAGCCAATACGTTGCAAATGCACCAGCTGCTGTTCAGCTTCTGTCGCGCCAAGATGTAATGTATTCCCATCTTTCTAAATAAATGCATAATATAACGTGCGGCTACAGGATTATGCGAAGCAACGCAAAATCTACACGCTGCATCTAAATCAAAATTGTCTAGTTCCTCTTTGCTCATTTTTTTCTTCCTTAAACTTCCTCACGAGTTCGTGCTTCTTTTCACTGTTAAGAGACCGACTCCGGTTAACTAGTTTCCCTGCAATGCGTTGTCCATCGAACACGCATATGGGTAGGTATGTGGAACTTCCCCACTCTATGATTAGATTCAGGCATCCCTCTATGTGAAGCAAGAAAGAGTCCCAGTCATCATACACCACTATACTTCTCGCATGTAGCGATAAATGGGTGTGTATAAGGAACGACATATCAATTTCAACACTACCCGATACATCATTACCGTTTAGTTTAGTCATATACGGGCGTACGAAGTTCATAAGATCTTTGACATCCATGCTGTGCAAAGTTGATCTCGCCTTCTGATGGAAAAAAAAGTGGGACATAATTGTGTCGTATGAGAAATCGGATGCGCTCACTGGAAAGAACGTAGTCTAATTGGGCTATACAGTGCTACGACCCACATCGTATACGTGTTAGGAAGCGATACTAGCGCTGTAACTGTAAGTGAGGTGTATATTTGTGTGTGTGTTTACTTTCTGATACTATTATCAGAAAATATCAAAAAAAAAAAAAAAAATCCCCCGTGTTTTGGGGCCCCGACGGTCTTGAGGCTTATATTCCGAAAGATTTTCTCTAATGCAGTCTAAACTCTAAACTCTAAACTAATATAAAATATATCAACTGTATCTATAAAGAGAGTAACCACATAAATACGGAGTAGAAGCCCGAGCCCGGGCCTGGGGGCCCCTATTAATTTTATTTTTATTTTTATACATTTTTCAAACCCCAAAAGCTAGATTTATGATAAACTCCAATAAAAAAGAGTCAAAGAATCATATTTATGCAAAACCTTTTTTTTTTTCAAAACAAAAACAACCTTTTTGTTTTTCAATAAAATCAATAAAAGGCTTATTGAGGTTAAAATTTAGGTTTGGCGTGCTGCAGCCTGTAAGTGATTGGTGAGTGAATACTGGTGACTGGAAACAATGGACATTGAAGAATTGGCGAAACTTTTGATTGTGAATATTTTTCAATAGTGCGATATGGACAAACCGGAGGGCACTTTCGAAATGCGATCAAGAATCAAGGTTCAATTTCGTTTTACATTTATACGTAAACAGCGAAATTCCTCAAATTAACATACTATGACAAAAAAAGAGCGCCCAAATCCACGATAGGAACACCAATGAAACGCGAGATAACATGGCCCGCCACTTCACAAAAAAGTCGGCTTCAAAATACCGACATATACGAGTGCACCAACCCAGACGTATGCAAAGTGCAACGGTTTGTCTACTTTGTAAGCAGTTTTGATGTTTGTTTTGATGTTGGGTGTCTGTGACTAGTCGAATATACACCTTTGAATCACTCTCGTGTTTAATCTTTCTTGGAGTCTAGCCCGTTTATATGCATAGTATTGCTAATTTGTGTAGTTCGACATCAGACATCGAGCAAGATGATGCTGTACAGGATCCTATCATGCTATCATCAGAGCGACCATAAGGCCGCGTGCATGTAACTGTCTAATAGCCATAGTGACTGCACTAATACACAAACATCCATATGCGTGCAACATTTTGTGTTCAGTTTGTAGAAAAACAACATTCATTTACCAATAGAAAACGATAAAAAATATCTAATCAGGAATTGGCGGGAAAAGTGTATAGTTTTGTTATATTTTACGGGAACTGCATTTCTAGCCGGTCCTATTTCACTGCTGTCTCAAACGATTCTGAGTCGGACCAGTGGATATTCAAACTTGATTTCTTGATTGAGTAAAAAAAATCTTGATCCGTTAGTACTCGCCCTGACCAAGACTGCAGTCACTGGCTCACTTATACACTGCAGTCTGCAGTTCTGCACTCATAACTCTGACAGACTGACAGTATTTTGAGTACTAACTACTGACTCCTGGAGTCCTGAGTGCTGAGAGTGGCGACTAGCGACTGGCGACTGGCGAGTGCTGACTGCTGAGTGCTGACTGCTGAACTGCTGACTTCACTGCTGAATGGACTGCAAATATGCAATACATATCTGCTGACTGCTGACTGATGACTGCTCTACTTCAGTGCTTGGCCTTGTGGGCTGCGGCTTGCTGCCTGTAAAGGCACCGTGAAGTAACACGTGATGTACACGTAACGAGTTTTATATAGGGCGACTTGGTTTATTGACTTAACGTCGGTTGCATAGAATCACAATGTGAAGGTAAACCAGTGCAACGAACGACTCGCTATATATGGTTCTGAGAATGACTAGCGTCGATCT
This sequence comes from Sphaeroforma sirkka, assembly GCA_001586965.3. Classification (NCBI taxonomy): domain Eukaryota; class Ichthyosporea; order Ichthyophonida; genus Sphaeroforma; species Sphaeroforma sirkka. The sequence continues at coordinate 8,324 of LUCW03002009.1, read as the reverse complement.
GGTTGGCTCACACGAAAGTGGCGCGCCAAAAAGACCAACGGATAAGGTTTGTAGGAGGCAAGGTTGTTCCCCAGAGTTATGGCCAAAGCCGCCAGGTTTTACAACCACCCTCCCTTCTATTTCAAAGAGTGAAATGGAATTCGGAAATAAATTTGGCCAAGTTCAAAACCGTGGCTGAGCCATAAGTGTGGCCGGGTAATGAAAATTGTAAACAAAAAAAATACGGCGGTAGAATAAGGGAAAGAGGGTAATTAACGAGGTTGCGTTGCCTCAAACTTAGTGCGCCAATCGAGAAGTTAAGAGGTACGTTATAAATTCTCAGTCGAAAGAGCGTAATCGCAGGCATTTGTACTCGTATCAGGCATGACCCGTAGGCGTGGTGTTCTGTATTAACCTCAAACACAGGGTGCAAATGAGACACGTCATAGAGAACTAAAGAAGCTGTTGCGTACCTCACTAGATGACATTGAGGATATGTGGCCTTATCATTTGAAATGTGTTCAGACTCAAATGAATATCTGCATGAATCCTCCAACTGGAACACTCCCGTTTTACTACTTCTTTGACCGCTATAGTGAATTGCAGGTAACGTTTGACAAAACTGTGCCCGAGAAACACGTTTCTCCTTGGCTACAAAAGATCGAGCATGTGCAGAACGTTGTTTACCCCTGTTTACTCGAGCACAAAAATTGTGTCCTACTTAAAACGTATGACCAATGGAATAACACTAAGAACATTGTTCAGTTCAAAGTTGGTGATTATGTTAACATTATAAATCGCAATGCCAACGTTACCAAACTCTCTTCTATAACAATCGGATCCTTTGTTATTTCCTACCATGATGAGAAGAGTGATACTTACAAAGTGAATAACATAGATGGTACTAGCGCAACAAATCTAGGCACTCACCGTATCCTTACTTCCGAACTCTCATTCGCTCGCTCATTTGATTCTAATGTCCCAGTTATGGAGTCACAAGTCAAATAATTGACAAAACATCCGAAGACAGTTACACTTACTACAAGACCCGTTTTGTGGATGGAACAGTAACCTGGTTAACCTCCGATGCGTTTCGTGAATCTCGTGACTTTCTTTCGTATTTTTAATAAGAAATGGAATAAGCGTTTACATAAGTGTAGAAATACGGCCTCCGGTCAGTCTAAAATATCAAGATCAATTGAGATAATACATTGGTTTTTATTTGTATTTTAAATAATTTAGTACAAGCTCTTTTTCCAATATTTCCAAAGTGTTCTAAATTCACTTTGATGGCTCCAATAGCCTGAGTATTTGGTATGACTCATCTACTTGGACCTATTTGAGACATTAGTAGATGTAGGATATTATAAACTAAATTTTATAATCTCCGAACTACTACTTATAGATTTTGGTCCTCCCGCCAATCTCCAAAATCCAATAAGTCTTTTTTTTCTTTTTTTTAACTTTTCTTCAGATGGAACTTTATTTATATCAGCTAATGTATTAACGTGACTTACGTTATTATGTCTATTTACAAATTAGGCAAGTGGTCATGAACACTTAGTACTTCTAGTGAAAATTATTCAATAAAGAACAGCTAGAGGTACGCCCTGTGTGATCGAGGATATTTAGGCTCTTAACAAGAGGCAGTCCCGATCATTCTTACACAAGCTACCACTGCTAAATCCTAACTGACTAAATTGTATTTTAGTTTAATATAGTTTGAAACCTAGTAATTTCCATCGAAGTTTACATATTTACCAGCCAGTATGTTTACCACTAAGCCAATTACCACTGGCGAGAGAGAATATTTCAAAATTTAATCTCTATAGCTCTGATGCTACCATCGACCATCCTCTTGACAAACCTAACCCTGTCAGAGGATATGATCGTATGGAACTCGATGAGGCTTACCATCCTCGTAATATCGACCCTCATTTGCCAACTAACCCTGGTAATCACGATTTTGGCAATCGCTACACCAGTACCTCGTTAGAGAGTTCCCGCTCTAATCCTGAGGATGAGGAAGTGAGAACCAGACATACTCGTCTCAGGCTATTACGATCTGGTATGCAAGTCCTTGAGGACCGTCTATTGAATGACTCTGACCTTGACGATAGGAAAGCGGATAACATTCGCTATCTAATCGATAACAAGAGAAAGGAAATAGACACCATCTTGGCACTAGCAGCCCGTAGCACTGAGCATGAGCCTCGTGAACACTTAGAACCAAGCTTTATAAAGCAGCTAGGTAACGCGCAGGCTGAGGTCGATTTCTCTACTAATGAGAGTACAGTGGAGACACTGAAGGCCTTCGACCAACTTAAGGAGTCTGCCAGCCTTAGGGATAAGCAGATGATGAATGCCTTTATTCATTTCTGTGAGCCAGGTGAATGGCGAACTATCTTGAAGGCTCATGAACCCAACTGGAAAGCCCTACCCTGGCACCAGTTGCGTGATAATATACTTAACACCTTTTTTTGAAGATGCACGTGACCGTGAACTTCTAGAGTCTCGCAAGTTCTTTGCGAACGATACCACTATTCGAGGTGCTCTAGCTCATATGACACATATGAATACTCGGATGGGTGGTCGTACCTATACTGGCGAATATTTATTAATTTGTCAGATGATGGAGACTCTGGGAGCTAACCTCTTTAAGAAAGTCAATGATGGCATCATCGCCTATGGTGATTTGCGATCTATGCCTTGGTCTGTCTTTGAGAAGATAGTTCACAAGCATACCAATTCCTCTACTAGAGTACTTAGTACCACGAGATACACCCAGCCCACTAAGCGAAACGCAGTAGAGACTAATACTGCGCGTAGTTCTAAGAAACCTCGCACTACTACTGGAGGGGGTACTGGCTCTACTTCTACCGAACCAAAGGGTGAAAGGGAGGAGAGAGCACCTTGCAAGAAGTGTGGTTACAACCTCACAAAACGTAATGGCAAGTGGAATGGTAGACATGACCCTGTTAAGTGTGCACCAGGCAAGCCAGATTTTGGACACTATATGAAAGAGTGTGCTAGTTGCAAGGGTACTAACGGTTGGCACAAAGAGGATTGCAAGGACTTACCGGACGTCCAAGTTAAGCACTGACAGTACCATATGTGTGCACTAGAGCAAGATTATGAGAAAATGTTCAATAAAATCCATACCAAAGGAGATGAACGTATCTTTCAAGCTCCTTGCTATAGTTACTGCGCTAAGACAGTTTAAAGATTACCTTTATGGAAGTTACTTTACTGTCGCCTGTGATCAAAAGTCTCTAACATACTTAAAAGACATGAACCCTGACTCACAGTTGGTGAGCCGCTGGCATGACATTATTGCCAAGTTTGCTTTTAATATAACACACATACCAGGAATACATAACCATCTTCCTGACATGCTCTCTCGACTTGTGCCCGACTACCAGAAAACAGTCAAGGAGTTATTAGCAACCGATTGATGCTAAATAGGAAATGGTTTAACCTCGCTCAATCACGATGGGGTCCATTTACTGTTGATATGTTCGCCGCAGAACATAACAAACAGGTTTCTGAATATAGGTCGTTGACTCATCCTAAAGGTGATGCATTTCAGCTTGACTTATCAAAGCATAATGCGTGGGATAACCCACCTTGTCAACTTATCGCACAGTTGTTAAATTATGTTAATATTACGAAATCTACCATTACGCTGTGTTGTCCCTTACGTAACTCCGACCCATGGATACGTGATTTAATTAATATGATTCAAGACGAACCTATTTATGTCGACCGTGAAACCGACACGTTTTTTGTATCAGGGATCCTATTCTATTAAGAAGACACCTTGGAAACACACCATTGTTTGTCGCATCGGTCCTGCAGGTACCACTAAGTGGAAACCCTCAACCGAATTCTTAGCTAAACTAGAGGAGTCTAAAGAGTTTGAACAAAAGCTCAAGACTCGTACAACACATGCACCCAACAAGATTGCAGTCGAGGTAATGCCGATTGAAACGGCATTAGGTCGTAAAAACATGGAACTAGCTAAGGCCATGGATCAAAGACTCAAAACTCTAAGAGAAACTGAAGCTCGCACTCAACTACTTAAAGCGCTGCTTAAAGAACAGCCAGGAGTTGCGAAACAACTGAAGAAGATACTTCAACAATCCAATGTTGTCAATTATGTATCTCAGGAGTCTACCCCTCCTGATACTGAGGTTGCCCTTACCAACAGGACTATGGTTCATTCAGCCAGCGTTACGCAGAATCTGACTGACTTAGAGGAGCTCGAAAGTAGAGTTAAAATTATACATAATTTAACGCATCGAGCATATGAGCATACTTATAAAATGGCTATTCGTGCAGGGCTTGATCACCCGGCGCTGAAAGAAACCATACGTGAAGTATACCGACGCTGTACTGATTGTGAAAAGAACCAGATCAAGCGATACGGTTGGGCACCCCTAAAAAGTGTGACAGAAGACCAACCGATGCGCCGAGTCATAGTCAATTTGGTTAAACTCCCGCAATCCAAGCATACTGGCGATGTATATATCTGTCATTTCTTGTGTGTGGCTTCGGGCTATAACTTGCTTTATGCAATACCGAACAAACGTCCACAAACAGTGGCAGAATTATGCTATCACGTCTTCAATGACTTTGGTTTCCCCCGAGTACTATGTTCTGATAACGGTAGTGAGTCTTGTACCGACGTAATGGAGGCACTTATACTCGTATCAGGCATGACCCATAGGCGTGGTGTTCCTTACAAACCTCAAACGCAGGGTGCAAATGAGACACGTCATAGAGAACTTAAGAAACTCTTGCGTACCGCACTAGACGACGTTGAGGATATGTGGCCTTATCATTTGAAATGGGTTCAGACTCAAATGAATAACTGCATGAATCCTCAAACTGGAACACTCCCGTTTCACTATTTCTTTGGCCGCTATAGTGAATTACAAGCAACGTTTGATAAAACTGCGCCCGAGAAACACGCTACCCCGTGGCTACAAAGATCGAGCATATGCAGAACGTTGTTTACCCCTGTTCACTCGAGCACAAGAATCGCGTCCTACTTAAAGCGTATGACCGATGGAATAATACTAAGAACATTGTTCAGTTCAAAGTCGGCGATTACGTTAACATTATAAATCGAAACGCCAACGTTACCGAACTCTCTTCTAAGACGATATGACCTTTTGTTATTTCCTACCATGATGAGAAGAGTGATACTTACGAAGTGAATAACATTGATGGTACTAGCGCAACCAATCTAGGCACTCACCGTATCCCTACTTCCGAACTCATGTTCGCTCACTCATTTGATTCTGATGTACCAGTTATGGAGTCACAAGTTAAAGATATAATTGACAAAACATCCGAAGACGGTTGCACTTACTACAAGACCCGTTTCATGGATGGGACAGTAGCTTGGCTAACCTCAGATGCATTTCGTGAATCTCGCGACTTTCTTCGTATCTTTAATAAGAAATGGAATAAGCGTTTATGTATTTTAGTTTAATAGCTACTTTTTAATCATTGTCGACTCACTTGGCCCAAGCTTCATACGGGAATTTACTGGCCACTTCTTCCCATCAATCTTTTCTGAACCACTACAGCGACTATGAGAGCCATACCATATGTTCATACATTGTAAAATACATACTTGTCATTTTTTGAAATAAATAATATTATCCCTATTATTATCCATTCAGGTACATTATGTATGAATGATACAAACTTCTCTAATCTAAGATCATATTGTAAACTTCGATGGAAATTACTAGGTTTCAAACTATATTAAACTAAAATACAATTTAGTCAGTTAGGATTTAGCAGTGGTAGCTTGTGTAAGAATGATCGGGACTGCCTCTTGTTAAGAGACTAAATATCTTCGATCACACAGGGCGTACCTCTAGCTGTTCTTTATTGAATAATTTTCACTAGAAGTACTAAGTGTTCATGACCACTTGCCTAATTTGTAAATAGACATAATAACGTAAGTCACGTTAATACATTAGCTGATATAAATAAAGTTCCATCTGAAGAAAAGTTAAAAAAAAAGAAAAAAAGACTTATTGGATTTAGGAGATTGGCGGGAGGACCAAAATCTATAAGTAGTAGTTCGGAGATTATAAAATTTAGTTTATAATATCCTACATCTACTAATGTCTCAAATAGGTCCAAGTAGATGAGTCATACCAAATACTCAGGCTATTGGAGCCATCAAAGTGAATTTAGAACACTTTGGAAATATTGAAAAAAGAGCTTGTACTAAATTATTTAAAATACAAATAAAAACCAATGTATTATCTCAATTGATCTTGATATTTTAGACTGACCGGAGGCCGTATTTCTACAATATACAGGTTGCCCAAAGAACAATTTATTGACCTGATATAGCTCTTTCAACTTCGGCTACAACTCTCATTGACGGTTTGGTTATCATACAGTTTGATAGTATACTTAGCAGTCTTTCAAGTCCAACCCCTGTGCGTACGCGACAACCACTTTGACCGAATCGTGCACACAGATGCACAACATAAATGGAGCCATGTGTCCTTCGCTGTTCGTGGATCACAAAACTGTTTCCATGTATCAGAAAGGTGTTTTTTCACAGTAGGTAGATGCAAGATATTCATCACTTCCTTTCGCCAACGTGAACTTAGTATGAAGTTGATGCCACATATCACCAAGTAATCTATATCGTAAGCGATTATGTACTTGATGAAGCCAATACGTTGCAAATGCACCAGCTGCTGTTCAGCTTCTGTCGCGCCAAGATGTAATGTATTCCCATCTTTCTAAATAAATGCATAATATAACGTGCGGCTACAGGATTATGCGAAGCAACGCAAAATCTACACGCTGCATCTAAATCAAAATTGTCTAGTTCCTCTTTGCTCATTTTTTTTTTCTTCCTTAAACTTCCTCACGAGTTCGTGCTTCTTTTCACTGTTAAGAGACCGACTCCGGTTAACTAGTTTCCTGCAATGCGTTGTCCATCGAACACGCATATGGGTAGGTATGTGGAACTTCCCCACTCTATGATTAGATTCAGGCATCCCTCTATGTGAAGCAAGAAAGAGTCCCAGTCATCATACACCACTATACTTCTCGCATGTAGCGATAAATGGGTGTATATAGGAACGACATATCAATTTCAACACTACCCGATACATCATTACCGTTTAGTTTAGTCATATACGGGCGTACGAAGTTCATAAGATCTTTGACATCCATGCTGTGCAAAGTTGATCTCGCCTTCTGATGGAAAAAAAAGTGGGACATAATTGTGTCGTATGAGAAATCGGATGCGCTCACTGGAAAGAACGTAGTCTAATTGGGCTATACAGTGCTACGACCCACATCGTATACGTGTTAGGAAGCGATACTAGCGCTGTAACTGTAAGTGAGGTGTATATTTGTGTGTGTGTTTACTTTCTGATACTATTATCAGAAAATATCAAAAAAAAAAAAAAAAATCCCCCCCCCCCCGTGTTTTTTGGGCCCTCGACGGTCTTGAGGCTTATATTCCTGAAAGATTTTCTCTAATGCAGTCTAAACTCTAAACTCTAAACTAATATAAAATATATCAACTGTATCTATAAAGAGAGTAACCACATAAATACGAGTAGAAGCTCGAGGCCGGGCCTGGGGCCTCCCTATTAATTTTATTTTTTATTTTTATACATTTTTCAAACCCCAAAAGCTAGATTTATGATAAACTCCAATAAAAAAAAGTCAAAGAATCATATTTATGCAAAACCTTTTTTTTTTTCAAAACAAAAACAACCTTTTTGTTTTTCAATAAAATCAATAAAAGGCTTATTGAGGTTAAAATTTAGGTTTGGCGTGCTGCAGCCTGTAAGTGATTGGTGAGTGAATACTGGTGACTGGAAACAATGGACATTGAAGAATTGGCGAAACTTTTGATTGTGAATATTTTTTCAATAGTGCGATATGGACAAACCGGAGGGCACTTTCGAAATGCGATCAAGAATCAAGGTTCAATTTCGTTTTACATTTATATAATGTAAACAGCGAAATTCCTCAAATTAACATACTATGACAAAAAAGAGCGCCCAAATCCACGATAGGAATTAACTTCAATGAAACGCGAGATAACATGGATGGGGTCCGCCACTTCACAAAAAAAGTCGGCTATTTCAAAATACCGACATATACGAGTGCACCAACCCAGACGTATGCAAAAGTGCAACGGTTTGTCTACTGGTAAGCAGTTTTTTGATGTTTGTTTTGATGTGTTGGGTGTCTGTGACTAGTCGAATATACACCTTTGAATCACTCTCGTGTTTAATCTTTCTTGGAGTCTAGCCGTTTATGTACATAGTATTGCTAATTTG